>VZRE01011327.1:68228-106460 GCA_013396775.1 Cephalopterus ornatus
TCTGGGAGTCTGGGGACTTCTGACTCCACTCGTGGGAGCCAGGCAGGAGGACCAGAACCTCGACTGGACTGTGACCACCAACCTCGACCGAACTGCAGCTACCATCCTCGACCGGACTGCAACCACCGTTCTCATCCAGACTGCGAGCCCCAGTCTCACCAACAGGTTTTTCCTATTTTTACTTTGGACTCAAGGGGGACCACGTGGGGCTCGGCTGGTGGCCAATGAACACCATTGTGTTCGTGCCCCAGGGTGCTGAGTGTTGTGGGTTAAAAAACCAACTGTCTGCAAAATTGTATTTATTGTATTATTTTCATTAAATTGTAATTCTGATTTATAATCTCTTTGAGTTGGGTTCATTTCTCCTGCTGGTTTACCTTTAAACCAACACACACTCAAACAGAAGAGGTAACCACTCAAGCAGTCCCACGTCACATTATATGAAAGGTTTAGATTGTCTTTGGGAACACTGTCTCTACTTTTCTGGACTGAAAACAGCAGGAGAACTACTCCTATTTCCTCTCTGCTAGTGAAGACCTAGCTAATGATGTTCTTTCTCCTTTACAGTGAGTTTGAAGTATAAAAAGCTCCAGCTCTTGGCAGAACAAGTTTCTCCACTTATGCCTAATAATGACAGTTTGCTTCTCTACTCATACTGCCAAGAGGAATGCCAGCTAATACCAATTACTGTACTTTTAAACATACTCTCATTTGTCTATTAGAAACATAAATGATTTAGGTGATTCTTCCTTAAAAACCGAAGTGTTATTACTTCCAAAGTGACTGAAGAGCCTAACAGGTTGATCTCATAGGAAGACAGTGCCCAGCAAACTAGGGATGAAGCTGAAGTGCAGTAATTATTCTACAGAATCTCTCCAAACAAGCTTTTCTAGTGCATATGAAATAACAGCAACATACTCAGAAATTCAGCATGCTGTGTAATTGTAGCCTCACGTACTCACAGAAACAACTGCCCTGTACTGGGAGGCTCTGTGTCTTATTGTTGTTCTTGCTTTACCAGCTTTCACTGAAGTCTGAGTTCCTAGTGATTTTTGGAAATAAGGCACTAAGCTGCCTAAAAATCAGAAAGGCTTTTTACATTTTTAACCCTGGACTATAACCTCATTTTGCACAATCCAGAAGAGTCACTAGAGTGACAAGTTGCCTTCTGAGGACTGATGTGACCCAAACTCAGGTACTGCCTGGTGCTGCACTATCACATCCCAAAGTAAAAAGTAGAACTGTTTGAAGTGAAATAATTACTGGAGGAACATTTTTCACTACTGATTCCTCTCATAGCCAAATGTAATCAACTATTCATTAAGCACAATAAAGTATAGGGTCTTTACAGCTTTTAATTAGTCTTTTGGAAGAACAAAATGAGTTGTAGCTGAAAAATAGTCCTAATGCTTTTGGTGAAAGATTATTATCCCAAGTGAAGATACACTTCAGTTCACTGAATTATATGGCAAGCAGCAGATGAAAGAAAAGTTTAAAATTCAGACTGAGCAATAGGACACAAATTTAATGGGGAGTCAAAGGTAACTTGGAAGAATGTTGGAGAAATGTCAGGGGGAAGAGGAGAAAAGTTAAATATTCTTGGTAATAGGCATGAAATAACTTTTTTGGGAGTGGACTGACAATCATCAACATGTTCCCTGAGGAATGACTTGCTACTCTCATTTGCCTTGCACTACTCAAAGTGCACTCTGAAAAGCAACCCTTATTGTAACTATCTGTTCTATCAGTAAGTGAAAGACCAAATTATTTATGGCTTTTTCACCAGTTTATATCTGCAAGACTACATTTCGAGCAGTAATTTACCTGGAAAATAAATACTGCTCCTGCCTCTTTGCAGAAGATGATCTCTGCCTAAACTTCCAATGCGCTGACTGATGTAATATTTGCTTCCCTTCAGTAAAGTAAATGCACATTCCCCACTGATGGGATATGGCCAATCATTGCGATTATTCTCAGCTTCTGCCTCTGATTACCATGAAACAAAACTGGATAAAAATTCAAGGTGTTTGCTCCAAGGCAAACTCCAAATTTCTAAAGAAAACATGTATTTCAGTTTGGGATTTTTTTTTAGAATTTTCTGCAGCAGGAAAAAGATCAATTTGAAAACAAATAAACCCCCTTAGCTTATAGAGTCTCAGAACACCTGTCACCACTTCAGGCCTAAGTCCTAACATCTCAAGTCAGTGCAGCTCCAGGTCCCTAGATCCTTGTTTCCCCAGTAATTCTAGCTGTTACATTCTGAAAGCTCTTGATGTTCAGTCAAATGCGTGAATTCTGAATACTTCCAGGTTTTTTGGCTGATATCTTTGAACTTGGGGAAGACCACAGGGTGAGACATCTCAAAAGACATTGTATCTGGAAGCTATCAGTTTCCTCGGTCCAGAGCAATTAATATAAAAGGTGTGTTTAGGAACCATGGGTTGCAAAAACCTTGACTGCAGAGTCACAGATCAGTTTGCCAAAGACAACTTACAGGGCAGAACTACCTAGAACTGTGGGTCCAGCACCACAGAAGGCAAAGTGAGCCAAATATACTTCTAGAGAAACGCTGTGATTTTTTAAAAGGTGCTAAAGCAACTTTTTAAATATTCTGCTTTCAATATGTGTTCCCAGCCAACTTGTCTCTTCACTCGGGGGCTTGGTGTGTCTTATTATTTAAATGGGAACACATGATCTTTACTCAAAAACCATCCCCGATTCACACATTCTCCATTACTCTTGACATTGCTAGCCTTCCCCTTGATAGTATCATGTGAAAGAACACCTCCTAGAACTTGACCTGATCACTCTACTTTGTGCTCCTTCTTTTTCTACAGCATCTCTCACTTTTTAGCTATACTGTGAACACTTCAAGCAACCCCTTATATCTCATCTTGGTTACTGCAGCTACATATTTTCTGGATACCATGACATTTTCATTGCCAAGAAATATATTCAAAAAAAAATTTGCTCAGTCTAACTGCCAGCAGCTCTAGCACCCATTTGAAATGAGAAACCCTCCAGCAAGATTCAAGTGGGGCTGAGCAAAGACTGCAACACCAGATTTATATAATCTAGATGGGTGCCACAAACCCCAGGTGACAGAAACAGACTTCATCTCCAACTGAAATGGATAGAGCAGGTCCAAGAGCAGAGTGTGTGCGCTACTCAGCCTTGCAGTAATATACTGAAGTAACAAACTCCCTCTGATGGTGTAAGACTATGAATCTTCCACATTGGGGGATAGTGCCATACCTTTAGAGGTGGTCATAGGCCATAACTTTGGCTTTTGATGAAAAATGCAACCAAGTATTTACTCCATATCAGAAGATAAGTTAGAAAATTTCCTTGAAAGGTAACAGCACAATTAGAACCTGCCCCTGATCAAAATCCTTCCCATCAATGGCTCCTATTGTTCTTTGGGGAATCTAACAGAGCCAGGAACAGTCAAGTGAGAGATCAAATAAATGTTGCTATGACAGTATCAGTGTGTACTCAAACTGCATGCAATATCATCACAGCCCTCTCTGTTCTTCTTATGTCACTTACTCGTGACCCTCACAGCACAAAACCTTCTCACATCACTCTGAGGGCACCTACCAGGAGGTACATTCTCATGCCAAGGTTTTTGGCTTCTAACCACAACCGCAGTGTGCAGAATACACAATAACATTAATCATTTGGTCCTGTTAAGAAATTAACTGAACATTTGTTCTTCAGTGATTGACTCAATTCTTTGATCCATCAGTGTCCAGCACTTGCTTGGCTACTGCAGCTGATTATTTTGTTTGATGTCAAGAAGTCCAGAGCAAAATAACATTTTAACATTACTGACAGCAGTTGACGGCCTGTTTTTTTTTTTTTTTACTTTCAGAAAAAGTCCACTGATGAATTAAAGTGTTAGTTTAAGGTTTTAATTTTGGTGCTATCAGCAAGCCTCAGATCTTAATAAAGGAAAAAAAACCCCTCGAAACACATAATAAATACATTGTGAAGGCACTGACTTTTATTAGGCATCAATAAATTCTCCATTGAACTCATATATGGAGTAAAGAACAACATGCAAAACCTTCATAGAATAAAGTAGTGTTCCCACTAAACCAGAAAGCATTCCTGTGAGCTATTTAATAATTTCTTAAGGGCAATGAGCTTACACCACATTATTATTCAGATTTTTTGACTCTATAATAAACAATGTGGTCTCATGCTAGTGAAACTGAGGCAATGCCTGAAATGGTACGCCAGATTAAGCAAGTCTATGACCCTCAAAAGTAGGGGAGGATCTAAAACCTACCTTGAAAATAATCAAAATATCAGTACACAATATTCGCACTTTCAAATATTGGTCAATATTTCATATATATTCTGGTTATGCTTGTAGTAGAATTCATCACAGGAACTAAAAAGCAGCATTCATTTAAATTGGCATGGAAATCTGAAACAACTTTTACAAATCTCCAAGTTGTTTGGAACAGAAACTAGATTTTAATCCTGAATTTCACCTTTCCAAAGTCATCCTTCTATCTCTTATAATGGAACTAAACTTTTAGCTGCAAACATCTCTGTAATTTTAGATGTTAGAAATATGATTCCAAAATGTTTTAATATTTATGGCCCATCTCTATTTATGAAACATTTTAAAATTTTTAATTAAAAATTAAAATCAGAATATGCAGAATTACCCCACTGTATTATGAAAACTACCACTACATTGGGCTGGTGAAAATTTGTGAATTTTAGAAAGTGTCTATATTATAGAATTTTGTGTTTAGTGTCTCTTCTTATGGGAACGTTTCCATTATTCTAATGATCATCTGTGAGCAATAGACAGTTGATACAATTTTTATAATCTAGAAAAATATTTAATTCCATATACTGAATTAGAACAGAAAAGAACAGATTAGAAGTCCAGATCTGTCTTTTTATAAACTTTTTTTACGACATCCATTCTAATAAGTATGCTTTCTACCAGTTTCATCTTTCACATTTAGTAATTCATTGTATCTGCACAAATAAATTAAAGCCATACAAACAGTCTAACTGACCTTGAAACACATAAAACTAAGAAGAGTTAGCTTAATGAATTAAAACAGGAGGTCATCTTACCTGCCAGAGAGATGACAAAAGAGGGCGTAATAAGATGATAGATGAAGAACCAAACGGTTATCTTCTGTTCAGCCATTATCTCAGAAGGAATTGTGCACTGCAATATCATCATTCAGAGAGCTAAAAATACCTGTTACAGAGAAAGAAGAAAGTGAAAAATTCTGACATAAGGCTTTATTTCACATCACATTTGACCTGTCAGATTATGTATCTAAACTGAATACTTAAAAGTTAATATAGCATACAGTCTTTTGAATAATAAATGCATTATCAAATTTGCTGGATCAAATTAATGGTCTCTATTATTCAGAGTGCACACTGTTTCAGAGTACTCAGATTTTCCAGTGATAGTAATATGGTAAATGTTAAAACTGAATATCCTTTTTTACACTCATTTTCTAGACTCTATCCTCCTTCATCCCAGTAAATACTACATTACAATTCATGATTTCGAAGTCTGTAAAAAAAAAAACTACAGAGAAACTGAAGTAATCGCTTTCAGAATTCATGTATTTTGTCCAGTATATAATTATTTTAAACCTTTACTATATAATTAATGATTCTCTGGAAAGGTAGTATTAATTTTTTTGAGTTTTCTTTTAAATGTTGCATATAATCATTATTGCAATGTTGTATTCAAAGTTTTCTCTCTTCCCTATGGGAGAAACTCTGCCTGTACATATCCTAAAACCAAGCTAAAAAAGCAGGAAGCTTCTTTTGAATATTATAAGATTTTAGAAACAATTTTTCAGAATACTTCTGTAAGATTTTTTACTTCTTTCAATCAGAATAATTTGCTTGCCTTTTGTTTCTTGATGGTGACTATTATCTATTTCTTTAGGGCAATGTTTCATCATGTTTGCAGTGTGCAGTTTAATGGATTTCTTGCCCTGAATATATAAATGCACCCTTTACATCCACCACATCTTGTTCTTACTTCATTTTTTCTGCTGTAGCACTGGTTAAGAACTTCACTGACAGAAAATTGTATCTCAGGCACATGCCAATAGCATCCATTCCTCTAGGTATATTAATTTTGTTACTATTTCATTATAAAATACACTTATACATACTTAAACACCCTCCAGTAACACGCATCCTGGGACATGGTGCATGCTAAAAAAGAGACATGTAGATGTGGTAGTTAGGGACACGATTTAGTGGTGGACTCAGGCAGCGCTGGGGTAGCAGTTCTACCTGATGATCTCAAGAGGTCTTTTCCAACCTAAATGATTCTAATACAGCAAGCATTGTCACTTTTTTCAAGATGTACCCTCAACGGTACTGCTTTTCAGCCTTCCATGCCAAGTACTGCTCTGACAGTGGCTTCTACCTTGTACTGTGACTCTTGCTCTTTCCATGTCAAAATTTTTACTAAATTGATATGTTTTTCCAAAATTCCAATGCCTTAGATCTAGTTTCAAAACTGCCCTCTTTCCCACTTCCAACACCACAAAAGGGGCAGTTTTGAATTACAAAGCACAAGAACAAACATATCTTACTCCCAACCTATGCTTGGGATGTTGCTGCCCTGATTGCAGAGAGCCTCTGGTCTGAGCTACTGCCAGACATGCCTGTCACAGTCTATGTGTCTCATGTCTCATGTCTCCTGAGGTGGCTAGGAACATGGCTTGCCTACTGGGGCCTTACTCTTGCCCCTTTCTCAGAATAATGCTAAGATATTTATTTGAACATTTCTCCAACAGTGAACTTTCCTTAGAAGAGTGTTTCCCACTGTTTTGATAAAATATAGTGTAGGAAAATGACAAGAAATATCACAAGAGAATCATTTCACTCAGAAATTACAGCAGCTGCTGCATGTCACATTTCTTCCCCCCCCCCTTTTTTTTTTTAAATTCTTAACAAAAAATTCAAAACTATTAGTTGCCATGACCCTAAGATCATGGTTGTTACAGAAAAACTGTTCTCAGCAAAACACAGACAAGAGTTAAACAGCAAACCCCAGAACTAAGATTTATTTAGAAATATTCCCTGGAAAAAAGGCTCTTATATTGTCAACAAATGGATACGCTTACTGTAGCTGGATCCAAGGGGAAGAATTTACCAAACATCTTTACCTTCCCACTTCTAGTGGCACTAAAGTTTCTTCATACACTGTAACACAAAGGATATTCACAACTATTTCAGGCATCTACCTTAACTGATGAACGTATGTCTTTTCCAGAAGACAGTGCTAGGGGAGATCAAGAAATGGCTTTGTACTCTTTTCCAGCAGCCATACCCTGGCTATCACATCCTTGTGATATGACACTGTAACTTTTATTTCCAAGTGACGTGAGTAAAACTGCATAGTTATGCACATAGTAAAACAGCAATTAAACTGGAACTTTGTTGGGAACAATGGTAATTACACAGCAGCTCATGATGATAATAACTGTGTTCAAATATATAGATAGAGGAGACTGTTAAGAGAACATTTATTCTCTGACATTACAGTCACAGATGGAAGATCCCTCCTCCCTCTGTTTTGCAGAATTAAGGTTCAATTTTGGAAAGTAAAAATGTCCTCTAGCTCTCAAAAAATCCCTTTCTGCTGGCTCAGAAAAAAGAGGGTTTGAACAATGGTTCCAATTACAGTAAATAAAAATTGTGTCAGTAAATGCTATAAATATCTCATTTTATTCAGATATGAAAATATCCACCCTGCCAGGATTTAAATGCTTTCCCTGCTCTCACTTGTTTCGGCTGAGTGGGTTCTGTATATATAGCACAGCCATCCCTCCTGATTCGTCTCAGCTTGGGGGTGAGAAACGAGGCTGTTTCACATCACTTTGCTGAATTTTGGCAGAACTGCCTGCTATGAGATGAGACAGCATGCAGGTTATTGTCTGTATGTGTGAGGTGGTATGGCTGTACATGATAGCACCCAGCTGCCCAAGGAGAAGTCCAGGCATATCTGAGGGAGCAGCACTGGTGCCAGAGGCAGCACTGTGGGCTGCAGTGCTCAGGCAGCACCATCTACTGACTCTTGCTTTACAGCTCTCTACCGTTTTTCTTTGCAGAGTGAGAAGGATATTGCTGCCTAAGGAAAAATCATTCCTGAACAATGATTCAGCCATCAGTATGATTCAATTTTTTCCCCTGTAAAAGCAGAGTGACTACATACCTAGACATACTCCTTTCACTCTGCACAGTATACTACCTTTTTCTCAAAACAAAGCATCATAAATTTAGCAAACAAGTAAGACATTTTAAAAATATGTAATAAAATGAACAGGCATTTATTTACAACTGTGTCATGTTTAATTACTATGCAATGCTTATTAACACATTTAGGTCCCTTTTGACTGTTCGGTTTCCCAAAAGATCCAGTCACCTCTACGGAGCCTCTGCCTTGCTGGATCCAAAAAAACCAACTTCTGGTGAGCTATCTGGAGTGCAATCCTCCCAAAGGAAGTGGAAAAAAACTGGGGCAATGACTGCTGAATAAGAAGCACATTCAGTTTTGAACACAGGGACCTGCCAAGAATGCTACTGGAGGCTTGCAGTGTCTCATAATGCTTCATTAGGATGAGAGGTGTTCCCAGGACACAAGGGGTAGAACTGCCTCTCTATTACTAGCCAATTATAAAGATTCTTTAATCTCTCTAAATGCACCTTAGGAAAATTTTCTTAGTCTACATTAGTCTACATTTTCTGCCATATTCTGTGTGGCTTTCTTCAGGTTTTCAGTGCACTCAGGCATTCATTAAGGAGAAAAAGACAGCTATTTTACAGCTATGAAAACAATGTTTCCATCACTTATCTGCTAAATCCAAACATGTTGATGACATCATGGTTTTGCAAGGATATAAAGCATTTACACATTTAGATATTTAGACACAAAAAGAAATTACAAACAGCAGGCAATGGAAGTCACTTGAATGGAGAGTGTAAAATCAAAGGCAGTGGAAACAGGCTACATAACCTGCCAGATTTGAAATCAAGAAGGGACAGGGACAGACACAGTAAAGCAAAGCAACACTGGGGAATGCTGAAGGGGTGAAGAGGAGACAAAGAAATAGATCTCAACATTACAGAAGGCAAGGATGTCATGTGGGACATATAAGTGATGTGGGGGAGGATGGAAACAAGAAACCAACCCAAAAGGGCAGTCAGAAAGAAAGGCAGAGAGAGAAAGCAAAGGAGATGTAGGTAGATAAAGGAGCACAAGAATTAGCAATTGCTCCCGTCAGTAAATCTAAACATCTACCATGGCAAGATCTTCCCTGAACCTCCCTTTCTGAGGCTTTCAGAGTGATTACTGTGTCAGCCCCCAACATTCACTCAGGGCTCCTCTGAGGAGCCCCAAGTGCTGAACGGGAAAAGAGGAGGCAGAGGACAGTGTTTAAGAGCTCTGGCACAGTACACTTGGCTAGGAGAGGTAAACGAAGATACTTGTTATGATTTTCACTTCCTGGCATATTACGATAATTATAAATATTCAAGATTTAGAATTGGTAGAGATTCCATCCAGATTAGACTATAAATAGATACAACAATCTAGAAGAAATCTGTGGTTCTCTACCCTTTTTCAAAACATGAATATATATAATTGCAATAATTCACTAGTAAATTAACACAGTGACAAGTTATAATCAAAGACTTTTAGGAGTAACATAATACTTCAGCCTAATTAGTGTTTTGTATTTGTTTTACTTCACACTCTTTTAGTGAATTTTGTAAGCATCCAGTTGCTCGCTATCTTTATTTTCTTACCAGAGCTGGCATTTTGGCTATGATAACTAACCCCTCATAAATCTTATTAGTTGCTCAGTATGTAGAATTACTAAGAAACTTTTAAATTTAAAAAAGTAATTACGTACATTGCATATTATGTATTGTATCACCCTTTGTCCTTTTCTACTATTTTGGTCTTTGCAATCTAATGTTGTGATCAATCAACAAGTTTTGGCATTCTAGGTTGAACTGTGCCATTAAAAAGGGCACTACACATTGTTCAAAAGTCTGGCTTCTCAGTCATCATCCACAACCCCTTTATTTACTTGAAGCCAATGTTTTAGCCAGTAGAATTTACTAGCTTTCTCTATTACTGTAAAAGTGATGACAGTCAGGTTCCTCACCACTGCACAGATTTATCTCATTTCAGTTCTCTGAGACTGCTGGAAGTAAAGTTCCAAGCAAGCCCTGCTCTTACAGCACTGCTGCGTCTACAGAAAATTTTAGATGTTAGCTGGCTCTCTCTTACATGTCCAAAAGTGACTTTAGTTTCCTTCATAAAGGCTTGTAGAAACACTTCATTTCCTTGTGATTTCTAGAATTAAAATTTTTGACAGATTTGTTCAAGTGGAAATGGAATTTCAAATCCACTGCCCACAATACTGTCCACTGGCCAAAACAGTTTATCACCAACAGTCGTGCTTCTAGTATTTTCCACTTCATTCTATAAAGAATATTGCTACTCCACCCATTTCACATGAATGAAATACAGCTAATAAGCACAGAAATTTGATAGCCCATAAATAAGATACTCTTTTTGAACAGAAATTACAATTTCAAGGACAATGTGCAATAACATAGCAAAGCATGAAGTTGGAGCAAAGTGCAGTCTAATTTCTCCCCCTGCCAATTACTTATTTTTTTCCTACTGCTTACAGGTGCTAAACAAATTAAAAAAAAACCCCCAAACCCAAAATCAGTTCATTAATATATTTAAACTGGTTAAATTAATAATTGATTTTACCACTACTGGACAATCCAACCTGCTCTGTAATTTTACTTAATAAACACTGACTTGGATACACGAAAAACCCGTATCTTGGAGGTGATGAGGAGTTTAATTCCACCTGGAATTAAATCTGGACAAGGATGTCAAGGAAAACAGGAAGGGCTTCTTCAAATATTAACAAAATGGAAACAAAGGACAATGTGGGCCCATTGCTAAATGTAGGGCGGGGCCCTGGTAATAAGAGGACAATCTGAGAGAGCTGGCGGACACCACGATGAGGCTGCTCACAAACATCTTTGAAAGGTTGTGGTGATCAGGAGAGATGCCTGAGGACTGGAAGAAAGCAAATGTCTCCCTGGTCTTCAAAAAGGGCAAGAAGGAGACCCCAGGGAGCCAGTCAGACTCACATCAACCCCTGGAAAAGTGATGGAACACCTCATTCTAGAGGCCATCTCTATCCACGGATGACAAGAAGGTGATCAGGAGTAGTCAGCATGGATTCACTAAAGGTTAATCATTCTTGTCCAATCTGATTGCCTTCTACGATGAAACAACTACCTGGATGGATGAGGGGAGAGCAGTGGATATTGTCTACCTTGAC
This sequence comes from Cephalopterus ornatus, assembly GCA_013396775.1. Lineage (NCBI taxonomy): Eukaryota > Metazoa > Chordata > Aves > Passeriformes > Cotingidae > Cephalopterus > Cephalopterus ornatus. The sequence goes on from VZRE01011327.1 coordinate 79,625, forward strand.
TTCAGCAAGGCTTTCAACACTGTCTTGCAAAACATACCCTTAGGAAAAGTCAGGAAGTGCAGACTGGATGCGTGGATGGTTAGGTAGATTGAGAACTGGCTGGACAGCAGATCTCAGATAGTTGCAATCCTGTCACTGATGGTGTCCCCCAAGGTTCAATACTGGGCCCAGTATTGTTTAACTATTTAAGAGCCGTCTGGACGTAATTCTGTTCCATGTGCTCCAGAACGACCCTGCTTGAGCAGGGAAGTTGGACCAATAACTCACTGTAGTTCCTTCCAGCCTTACCAATTCTATGAACCTATGAGGACTCCAGGGTTACTACAGGGCTTGGTCAAAGTTTCAGTAGGTAACCTTATCTTTGGGGTGCAATAAAAAACTTCTATTATTTTACAAATATTTGTAAATTTATTCTTTGTACCCTCTTTTGCACTTTAAACCTCATGTTGATGAGGAGAGAGACTTATAAGATCTAACAACCTGATAAAGTGATGATCTACAACATACTCTGGCTCAGTTACCCATTTCTTCCCCTCCTTGCCTCCTTCTTTGGAAATTGTGACTTCTTTCCAAGAGCCAAGCACCAAAAAGACAATAAATTCATTTGCTAGACATCCCTTTTGCACTTAAATAAATATTGCCTATTCTACAAAGCAGGAAAACATAGCACCTGTAACAAAAGACAAAGCCATCAAATGTATTTGCAGAAGATTTTTATATGAAACAGTAGGTACCAGGAATATCAATGGGCAACCTAACAGGTAGATGTCTGCTTTCTGTGGCAATTTTGTAATGCACCATTTTTTCAAGTGGGACAACATGCTGGTAGTTCATCACACTGAATTTAACTCTCCTGCTTCCTTTATATTTACACATCAAAGAATTCAGACCTCAAGAATCAGCAACTTCTTCAGTCCATTGCTCAGTAGACACTTTGGATTTTTTGTTTGGCAATTAAGAAGTCCTATGGGACTTTTCTTGCCTGCTATATTATGCTTCCCATTTTCATTATTTCACTCTTTTGTCTTTCTGTTATTTTGTCCTCCCAGACAGTTCGTGCATCTAATAAGATGTCTTATTTCTTTTATTTGCATCCACAGATTCCTTATGAATTAACATTAATTCTCTTCCCTATATAGGTTTTACATCAGTCACAAACCTATCTCATCTTGCAGTTAATAATTAACAACTCTGCAATGAAGAATCATCTGGTAATGCTATTATAAACATAATTTTTTTTAGGAAAAATAGGCATCTCTAATTTGTGGTAAGCTCAATAAGCTCAGCTTTACTACTAATTATTAATACAGTTTAGTTACTTTTCTTAAGTCACTGACCTGCAAAATAAGTTTTGTTTTGAAATACCTTCAGATCAGGAAGTGTTGCTTAGCGATATTTAAACACCATCTTTAATCATCATGTCAGCAGCAAAGGGTCAGGCAGCCAGTGCTCCATGTCCCTTTTCACACCATTTGCTTTATCAGCAACTGGTTGTTCTTCTTATAAGGTAATAAATAAGAAGTAATAAATAAGCAGTTACTGCCATAACTCACAGGCATTACTCACTTTTCTGAAATCATGTTGTAAAGCTTTGCTGCTTCGAGATTACCTGGTGAAATATTTCAGCAAACAAAAATCAATAAACCTCCTGCCATGTACTGAGCATCACTCAGAACAGCATCCTGCTCTGATCCTATACATACAAGTAGCTTCCACTTGTGTCTTAAAGTTGAAGTAGTTTCACTTTAAGATAATCAAACACACCCAAGTCTCTAAAACAAGCATGAACAAAACCCCATCCATAAATACAAATAAACACCCACTGTTGAAACTGGGCATTCTTTCATGATAACACAGATTTTCAGGTTACTTTGGCCAACAGCTTTGAAGGGACAAAACCCAGTAACTTCCCCAGTAAAATTAAGTGTATATTTGCTATTATCTTTTGGAACTTTTATTTTTTTTTAAAATGTCTAAAAGAAAAAAACCAGACTACTCAGGACATCATCTTGAAATTAATTCTGAAAAAGATCCATTTAATAGAAAAAAAATCATTTTATATTTCAGAAAAATGAAATGAGACTGTATGAAAATCTTTATCACGTTCTTGGCATTTTTTAACTGATTTTCACATTTTCTTTAACTTAGTAATACTTTATTATTCATCAGTAAATGAAGACCTGGGAATGAATCGTGTATTCAGTAAGTTCACAGCAGATGTACTTATATACATGAAAACTTAACAGTTTATCTATATAATCTTTAAGTCAGGATACCCTATAACTTATTTCCTATTGTAGAGCCAAAGGCAAGCTCAGTGGGAGATTTCATCTTCAAACTGCATGTTTCCGAGCAACTCTCTTTAAATCAGAGTAGCTTTTTTTAAATTTACATCAATCACTTGGAACTGTTGACAATGCTTAAAAACATCTCTTTCATCCTGTGAATAAACAGTTCAAATCAGACTAGCAGCTGCAAAAAGGAGAAAAAAGGAAAATCAACTCAACGTTTACTAGAATTTGCTGGTGGATTTTGGAATAATACATTATTTGTGGCTTTTGGTTTTAAGCTTACAGATTTCAGAATAGCTATTGGTGAGACCCACTGGCATTTTATATAGGTTTGAATGGTCATCCACCATTTCAAAGATCCTCTGTGTTTTAAAGACTGCTTTTCAAGGATACTCACGCATGAGGTAGACTTAGTTGTATTCTGAAGATTTGAAAAGACAAATGATGGTTTCATTGTGTTGTTTTCATTACATACAACTAAAGTATTGNGGGGGTACAACCATTTCTTTTGAAAGCTTAGTTTCTTGCCTGCTAATCGTTCATTGATACTTTTCATACATATGTTCTCTATCAACCCCAGTAAAGATTCAGAAGCACACAGCATCTACAGAAATCTCTCTTAACATAGTCAGCGAGGAGGGACACAAGGACGTGTACCACCAGAATAGGTGGACAAATCCCTGTGCCGAAACCACAACACCTGCCAGACACAAGCAATCACATTTTCCCATGTTACTGAGACAGAATTTTGATCTCATGATTGTACTTAAATTAAATTCAGGTGCAAGAAGGAAAACAGGTGGGAAGATGGAAAGGTAAGGGGGACAAGAGGGCCTGGTTGCAAATCATGTGTATGGTCACTACACTTGTCTGGTCTTATCACCAAAATATTCTGTTTTCTTATTAAATTCCACTCCTGATTAATTTTCTGACTGAGGGAACCCCTATTCTGTGTGCATATGTGTGTATGGAGGTGCAAGTGCCACCACTAGGATGAGACCATGAGCTCAGGGGGCCCAAGGTGCCTGTGGTGGCAGCAGCTGGACACACCAGAATGTGTGGGAGGTCCGACTGGTGGCAACTGGATAAGGAGCCATAGGTTGCAGGGACCCACGTATCCAGGATGCCAGCAGCTGTGGAAGCTGCAGTAGGTATGTACAGTGTGGATGCAGAGCACACGCCAGTGTGTGATTGCCAGCAGCCACGGAGTAGCCAGCAATTCCGGTAAGAGGCTTGGGAGCAGGCACTGCTGCCGCTGTTGGCAGCAGTTGGGACACCTGGGGATCCAGGGCCAGGTCAGGTCAGGGTGAGGGCCTAAGGCCAGCTCCGAGAGGGATCCACACTTAAGGATGCACACAAGCTTTCCACTAACAGGCTTTCATCCTGACCAGTTAGACAGGATGAGGCTGCTGGGGCTGCTCCTCTTTGTGACTGCTGTGGCTGGCTGGCTGCTGATGTAGGTAACCAGCCACGAACAGATGTGTGCATGCACTGTGGGAGCTGCTGAGCATCTCTGCAGGCACAGGTGAGCTGAAGGCTCACCTCTCCCAGGCAACCAGGTCTGGGAATCCCAACAAAAACAATCAAAAAGTTCAGTGAGATGCATCTGATGCTGAATTCCTACAGTGATGTGCAGTGTTAGCTCTATGAGTGTGTGTTTTATTTTTGAAAATGCCAGTATTTTACCTCTGTAAGACAATAATGTCTGCATAGAAAGTAAAGTATGAGAATTATATTATAAAAACTATGACTAATCAGTTTAATGATTGAATCCAGACAAGTATTTAAGATCACTTAAAAGCTCTTAACAGGTCTATAAATAAAACCAAAAGACAGAATCGCTTGATTTTATACATCCAAAACATTCTGTTTTCATTTTATGCTTAAATATCAAGGAGAAAAAAAGAAATAAAAAATGAAACAGGTATATGAGAGCCAAAGGCCTGTTCTACTACCCGCAAATATTTAAGTACAGAAAGAACACATACAGCAAAATCACAACAGAAATTCACTAATTTGCAGGAATGAAGCCTAGAAAACTGCATTTTAGGGATCTTGTTCCCAGTTTCACATTTTCATGTCAAAAGATACATTCTGGTACATAGATAAATACAACTTAGGCAAGTCAGCTACAAAAACAGACATTTGCCTTTAGTTATCAAAGTTACATTAGTAAGTAGCTCCATCCAAATAGGCTAAGTTGAAATGTTAAAAATATTTTAGTTGATAACTATTCTGTTGAACATAACATACGAGTGCATTCTTTCACAGATGCTATTTCATTGGCAATGAGCCAAGAAATCAAAATAACCTTCTCATTTAGAAAAAGCACTGATTCCAAAGCAATGCTGTAACATCTTGCAGCGACTCCACATTCTTCCAAGTAATGGAACAGAGACCCCACAGACTCTGTTAAACAACTGCCTACAGGTCCTGCATAGACATTCTGTATTTACTGCATTTCTGATACAGACCCGAAGCAGTCACACCAAGGAACACATTGTCTCCAACACAGGTGCTTTCCTGGTTTAGGAACTCTTGACAAAAAAGGTATAATGAAAACTGCAGCAAATTACATCTGAAAAAGATAATAATTTCAAAACAGGCATCGTACCTGTTTTGATTAATACCTCTAATGTGAAAATATGAAATTTAGTATGTAGTAGTCTTAGGGTTCTGTGCTTACTACTTCTGCTTTTCAACACTAAAGAGAGTTCAAACATGCAATGTTCATAGTCTTTGCTTGGTAAAACTTAGTCAGACTGTGAAAATGTACTAAAATTTATTAATTTCCTCTACTACGTCCTAAAGTTTTCATCTTTGGACAAAGAGTAATACTTCCTAATTTTTGAATTTAAACTTCTGGGTAAAATACTAGAATTAATGTTATTTTATTTTAATTTTTCATTTAATTAGGTTTATTTGAGGGTTATATATGACCAAAAGTATTCAAGAAACAAGGTTGGTCATTTTAATTGTATTGTTAAGTACTCACACAATATTAACTGTTCTGATTTTTCATTGTCTGATACTACAATTGAAGGCCAATATACTCATTACCTAAGAAAAGAGAAAGAACATCATCCCCAGCAGACATTGTTCTACCCAGTAAAAGCCAAGTAATCAGCACGTATTCTAATATCTTAGGTGATATGCTAGTGTATCTACAAACTAGAAGCATTCACACATTTATGTCTTTCAAGAAAATCAATTATAGATGCTTTAATCTATTAACTTTTACACACACTTTCTATCATGCCTCCCTTTGTCCTTCTTTCTTGGTCTTTTCCCCAAAGTGCTCAACCTTTCTTAATTAAACTAATTTAACTGGAGAGGCATGTAAGGTACTTTTCACATTCAATTTATCTGGAAGAAAAAAATTGATGAAATTACACCCTTGATTTACAGATGAAATGACAAGGGAAGAACAGACAAAATGTTACGCACAGTAACCAATATCAGAAATTGAAATAGCATCACTATCTTCATTGGCATCTCTGTGCTTTTATACTGATGGAGATACAAGCATGTGTTAGTACATTTAAAAAGGCAATGTGAAGTATAATGGTATTTGTAGCTACCAAAACCTCGCATATATCACATTCTGTGGTCTGCTAATGCATCTGTCAAATGAATAATTACGGCAACACAAATTTGGTCATCTAGTCTTTTTATTTCTCAAAATATTACAATAAATCACTTTTTAAATGTACATTTGTTCTGCAACATTCTGAGAACTTTGGGAGTCTCCTTTTGCTAAGAAAATTTTATAATTTGCATTTCAGGACCAACAATATGAGAAAAAAAATTTTAATGGGACAATAACCACAAAATATTTGATATACACAATGAAACTCACGTTTACTTTTCACTCAAAAAGGCTTTTTGCACTGCAATTTTATATATCATCTTTTCTTTCTAATTAACACAGAGTTGGTCTAGGTCATAGCACAGAGAGCTTCTGTGTTGATGGTATAATTCTTTTTCTAGGACTGCGAAATTTGACAATAAGTTAGTATTATGTTAGAGATGGCATCTTCAATTACTGTTTGGTTTGGTACTTTTAATGCTGCAATCTGACTATCCGTTTATAGTAAACACAGAAATGCATGGGCAATTTTCAAGAGCTAAAATGTCAGCATTTGTGATCTGTCACAGGATCTAAAATCCAAACTTTTGCAGACCATCCTTTGGACTCTTCAGCCAAAATATGATGCTAAGGAGAGAGAGAAGCATATAGTCCTTTGTCAGTATGACATATGGGGACTGAAGGATTTAGGCAGAAGCACAGTGGAACAAGGAAAATAACATGATGGTTTAGGACCTCAAGAGCAGGAATCAGGAATAACTTCTGTGTGATCCTTTTATCATATGTATTTCAAAGTTCCTATTTTTAAAATTTAACTCCAGCTTTACATTTTCTTAGAGCAGAAACCGAATTAAGATCAGATACCAAGACATAAAAAATGTTGAAAGCTAAATATTAGAAAGGGTTTCCATGGGAATAAAGTGTTATGAGATTTTCATGGAGACAAGTTTCAGAAGACATGCAGCAACCTTCACCTCAGGAAGTACCAGATTCCCTAACAGAGCACATAACAAAGACAGATTGAAGACCTACCCTAACAATGAAGCTTCCTTCCTGCTTTTTCCTATATTATAGCACTGCAGTGCATATTTGTTTGGTATAAGCAGACTACTCAATTGTTTATAAGCTGAACTCTATGGATATTTACTGTGGATGGAAGAGAGCAAATGGCAGTCCAAGCATCAGCAATACATTTTGAAATAACATATATTTACCTCTTTGTTGTACATGAGAATTGAATAAATGCTAATTTTTTCCTGTTTTACAAGCCCAAACTCCCCTTTGCCTGTGACTACTTTAACACAGTCAAGAATGGATTTTTTGATTTAAACAAAAACTCTCTTAATCTCTGCTATCATATTTGACACTTGAGATTACAGTTGAGGAGATTATTTAAGGCACCCTGCTATAATCTTCCAGTTCATTCTGTGACTTTTTACTTGTCATATCAGAAAAGAAGCAATTAGACTGAGGAGAAAAAGCAGAATTTCATTCCTTTGCTTACCATTGACCTTCCTCTGTCTTGATACGTGTTTTGCAGTATACAGTTTGAAGAAACCAGTCACTATTGGACAAGATTACTGTTCACAAAATAATAGTGCTGTGTCTATAATATATAATGGGTAATATTATTTCATTAATTGCTCATACTTTTTTACCACCACTATGTTATGCTTCATGGCACATCTAAAGATTATTTTTCCTAACACATCATTAGTGTTTTTAATAAAAAGGCATGCCTTTAGCAATTTGGATTTATCCTGCAAGTAGTGTGAACCTACAATGACAACTAAATACATTTGAATCAAATACAGAGAGAAATGGTCAGACGATAGTTTTAAGTGACCAAGAGGTCTTGGACTCCATTATTTTCTGAAATAAATATGACTCATCCAATGTCTCATAAATTTTATTTAAACCACTTAAGTTTAAAATGTAAAAATACGATAATCAATTCTTTTAAATTCTGAGAAGTGAGAGAAATTCTGCTGTTGTGAAACAATCTAATGAATTTGAATAAAATCTGTGTATGTTTTTCAGGTATTTTGAACAACTTTGTATTCAAAACTGAATATGCATCTTGAAGATGGTTCTTAAGAGTTATTTTAAGTTTGAATCACCAACTTTTTGTGATTTTGTAGATTTAATTTTTCATTTTCTATTTGGTATATAAACCACTGTAATTCCTAATTCCCACCAGACACAGGATAGATCTTATAAGAAAACTCAGGTGGAAGAGGTCTGACAGCTTTTGTAAGCCTCTTACAGCAGGCATTGTAAAAGTTTCCTTCAATTCAAGAAGAAACTTTAAAGAGTATCTTTTTGAGATTATATTTCAAGGTCACTTTGATGCAGAAAACTTCCTTTCCGATATTTTCCCTTTCAGAACTTTATTGATGTTCATGCTGCCAGGCAGGCACACAACTGCAAGATACTAGCAAAGTTCTGAAGTCATGGGTATTTCCCATCTACTAGTGCCAAAGAAAGGACATAGAAAAAGAAATTACATTTCACAGGACATTTTTGACCTGTTCAGTTTGGTAATATTTGTTATTTCGAAGTAACTGTAAAATCATTCCTGCTATATTTGCAAATGAACACATTCTGGTTTAAAAAACCCCATAATTAACAGTAAGGACAAAGCAGCCAAAGTATTCTTCAGTGCTTAGAAAACCACAGAATTCAGTGCAGAAAAGAATAAATTATGGAGGTCATAAACCAGAACGGGTGCACTCTGGACAGCAGCAATTCTGAAAAGCATCTAGGGGATATAGTAGACAAGCAATTTAACTGGGGTCTCCAGGACAATGCTGTGGCTAAAAGAACTGCTTGACCCTTTCAGATTTAATGAGTAAGAAGTACAATTATCATGTGAATTTGCTCATTAGAAATAAGCAAATTTGCTTGGAATGAGCATGACTCATATTTGAACACTGGAAATAATTATGATGTTGGATGATATTTATTTAAAGAGACTGAAAAAAAAGAGCATGGAGAGATATAAAATAACACATATATACAGAAGGAATGGAGAAAATGCCTTATGGCAAGAACTTCGCTTGTTCAACCTGCCTGGCATACCAAGGAGTTGACTGGGGAATATCCTGGCTACAGGACATAAGTATGAGTTGAAAACACCAGAGACAAAAAGATCCTTTAATACTCTAGAAAGAGGCATAATAAAACCAAAAAAGCTGGAAATTGATTCTGGAGTGATTTAGACAGGATGTATGCTGAAGTTTTAGAAAAGAATAAAGTGACATTCCCAGATCTTGAGCTCTTCAGTAGCTACTAAATACTTTCTTGCAAGGCATAAAGTACCACATTCAACACTGAGGTGGCTGGCTGAAACTCACTGACCTATCTCAGCGCTCTCACTGCCTTTTAAGAACTGGAGCTGCAGACAGAAGGCAGATGATGATGTTCTGGCACAGTATTTCCCCAAAGTGGAGTCCTGTGTTTTCAGACTGAGAAGCCTTGTTACCTGTTCCCAACACCATTTTACAGCACCTCCTTTCAGTGCTTTCAGCAAAGGCCACTGTGAGTCCAAAAATTAAACTCCCAGGCTCCAGTGAGTTTCAAAGTAGATAATTTTTTAGTGAGAAGCAACCTTTACTGCTCCTAAAAAGCAAAAAACCTCCAACTTACTTCATGCTGGAATACTACAAACAGCTGTGGAAACTGCAAAACAAGCTGTGACCAAGAGATCAAAAATAATTAAAGAACTGATTATAACAAAAAGCGTTCTTGATAATGGCTGCATCAATAAAAAAGGGTATGGAGATGATACCAGGTTTTGAATTATGCTGAAAGATGTTCCATCCGCATAAACTACCTGCAAGAAAATCTTCATAACCAGCAGCATCATTTCATCAGCAGCAAGATTAAAAATAGATTGCAATGTATTATGGCTAGATGTGACTGCTTAGAAACAAGCTTCATAGTATGGCTTAAGTTTATGCAACAGACCATATGTCAAAGATCTTATTTTGAGACACTTTCATCTTGATACTTCTAATATTACAGGCAAAGATTTTCAAGACTGACTTCTAGATCTATTATAAAAAATAAATTTTTCAAATATTTTTGGGTGCTCTCTCCTTCTCTTTTTTTCCTAAGCATTTTACCCATTCCCACCAAATGCATTTAGCACTGACACTTCAAATCACATTGCTCTGGAGGAAATTCTGCTCACTCAGATCTTCAACACATCCACTCCTTCCCCAAAACCAATACTTCTTATGTCGAATTTTTTCCCTTTTTTGCCTAATTTCAGGCACATTCAGATGAACACATGTACACCAATTCCAGTTCTTGTCCAAATCTGTCTAGCACCAGGAACCAGCAGCATCAAGAACCAGCCTTTTTGTACCTTTGTTTACTAAACAAAAGCTTCCTCCTACAGTACTTTACCATTACTTGTAGGTATTAGCTGAATCTTTTTAAGTTAAGTACTCTATGGTATTCACCCCTTACCATAAGGTATGCTTTCTAATACTTCCATTATTCTCATGAAGTTTCTGTGAAGCCACTCAGATATTTTAAAATCTGCCTGAAAGGCATCTGCAGCATTTTCCTCAATCATCTTATTTTCTAGTTTATTGTAACTGAACATCAGAGAACTGATACTTACACATAGCACTAAGATACCGATTATCTCTGAGACTCTCCATGTCTTTTTTAAAAGCCACTCATCTCATGGAGAAGATAAACTAATCCACAGAAATTTCTGAATTGCACAGATATCTACCTGAATGAGGTGAAAAAATGAAAATCCCAGGAACTGCTAGTCTGCATATCTTCCCATTCTGCTCTGCATTGCAGCTATTCATTATTAAGGAAAGAAACTGTTCGTTCCTTAAAACTGTTTTTAAAAATTGTGTGCCATCCTTTTGGTTCTGTGAAATGCAGTTAATGAACTGTGCACGATTTTCTGTTAGATCTTGGCCTTCCCTATTATTTAATTGGCAATTAGTTCAACATACCGCACTGCACGCACTGCTGATGTTACCAGGTTACCAGGGCAGAAAGTTCTTTTTCTGAAAAGAGTAAAAGCAAAGGAAAAGGGTATATGCCATGCCATCACTGGAAAGGATGTTTGACACCCCATCACTACAAGCATTTGGCAAAGACTAAAGAAGGCTAGCAGATCGAAAAAAACCCCGTCTCAATAAGGAGCATCCTGCCAAAGGTCAGTGTGATGCTGCATAAAAGAAAAGAATAAAGAAGGCTTAAAAAATGACCACAGCATTCTTCAGATTTCTTGGCTGTAATCCACTTTTGAATCTCACAGATTTAATTTTTATTGGTTTTCCCCTCTTTTAAAGAAAACTGAAACACAATGCAACCATTTATATTTGCAATGTTTCTGGCTGCAAAATAACAAGTGGAAGATAAGAAAAGAAATAATGAATACATTGGCTTCTGCTGCTTTTTCTGCATGAATAAAACCATTATGGCTTTGGACTATAACCTGAATTCTCAGCCAAGTCAGCCTAAGTAAATTTCGGATTTTAAAAGTGTCTTGAGAAGCCGCCTGAATCACCACTGTGTTACTACACCTTCTGGATAAGGTTATACAGCTTAAAAACAGAAGCAATGCAGCACTGAACTAGGAGTATATCCTTAGCTGTACAATTTTCTGTCTGTTTTTATATAATTTTTCTAGAAGGTTCTGTGGGATAAGAAATGTCATTTCAGGAGTTAAAATAGAAAGCCAATGAATTTAAGCACTATATGGACTCTTTTTTTCCCAGGTAGAGAATTACAGGCAACAATCTGTCCTAAAGTCTCATACCAGATAAAGAGTAAGTGATGTATATAACTATTGTGCATCCCTGCCGCGATGCAGCTGCTGCTTTTGTGTCACTAATGGATTCCTCCGTTGGCAGGAAAGGAATCTCTAGTCCTTTTTCAACAGGTTACAGGCAAAATAAATTGCAAATCCTTGAGCTGGCCTGACAGGGAGTCAATTACCATTTCAGCTGACCAGAATCACTTGAAAAGTAATGAAGAAGAAACATGACAGAAGATGATAGAAAAATGACAGAAAAAAAAATCCACGAACCAACAAAAACCAAAAACCCAGAACTGGGCAAAAAGGAAAAGTAGATTCAATGCTGAAAATACAAGAAGTCTCAAAATAAAATCAGGAACGCCTCCTAGTAGCTGTGCTCTTCTCTTTATTTCCTATTCCATTTGATGGGAGTAAAAGCAAAGACCAGGCCCCTGTGGACTTGGTGTATGGATCTCTTCTGGTATCTTAACAAAACACACTTTGCCCCTGGCAAGTTTTTACAGTTCATTATTTCAGTGATTTGGGTTTTAATGGAGTGCTGCATCTTAGCAGTAAGTACAAGCATGAACTTCAGAGACAGCATGAGTGGAAGAGGGAAGGGGACAGCAGGAGGGCTTACTGATCCTTCCAATTATAAAACCCTCCACAGCTTGCCCGGAGGAGGGAAGAGTACTGGCCTCAGAGACAAGAGTGCAAAGAAAAAAGGGATAAACATGGTGATTTGGCTTAATAATATGCTGCCTACTATATCAAACTGGATTAGATACAGTTCATTTCCTGCAAAGGTTTCCCAAGCTTTGCTTTACATTGCCTTGTGCCAAATGAGCGAGTTGTTTCCTGCTATCCCATAAATGTGGGCTTAGTAGAAGGACAGAGCTTTAATACGAAGCTGGCTATTGCACAGTCCTGATGGTGAGTCTCAGCACACAACACCTCTTACTCTGGAGCTTGCTCATAAACTGTCCCCCAGTACTCTCAGCTGTGTGAACAGTGATGGGCAGATGAGAAAGATCTCTCTCATGGACAGAATTTTACCACATGTAACAGCTTAAACCAAAACAACCTTGAGACTGTATAATGAATGGCAGTCCTAACACATGATTTGCATATTTCTTTCCTGAAGAGTTTGCAGAAAGCATGCCAGTACATATGGTGTTGATGTTTTTGTAATTCATAGTGTAAGGTGTTTGATTTGATTTTATATCTAAAAAATAGAGAGAAACATAATGGAAAATCACCGATTTGCTGTCAGCTCTTATTGTTTTGTTTAAATTGGTACAAAATACGAGTCCTCTGGGAAAGGGAAGAAGTGCTGCCACTGGAGGCTAGTCTGTGCAAGGGTTAGCTGCTCTAGAGACTGTCCTTCAACTGGCATCCCAGTGAGCTTCCTGCCCTCGCAGCCAACAGTAAAAAACAGCAGATTTGGGGATTCATACTCGAATACCTTTGGTCAGGTATATATTACACAGTCGCTTATATTACACAGATTACACAGAAGCAGATTCTCAGGCAACTTAAAATGTTTGCAGCTCTTGACATGTCTGGTATCCTGCTTCCCGTCACAAAGAAACCTACTCGCTTTTTTCAAAATGTTCCATTAGAAATCAAATAAACTGCTCTTTACCAGATTTCAAAATAATTTTCAAAAGCTTCCCCCAAAACTTAATTTCAGGTAAAAAGAGAAAGTTACATCAGTATTCTTATTCTTTAGAAGAGGAAACAGAGGGCTGGCACTCACTCATTATCACAAAATGGGGGGAAATAACAATATCTAAAGTTGCGCTTCTCTCTGCCTCCAGAGCCGCTGTACAGAAAATTATTATTAGAAGTAAACAAGAAGTCCTAATATTGAACAAGCTCATAAAAAAAGAAGTAATGAAAGCAAGCAGACTACAATCCTAAGAGCTCATGAGGCCTTCTGCTAGAAGAATAAGTCAAAAAAAAAGAGAAAGAAAATGAGAGAGAGAGAGAAAAGATTATATAGTTAACAGACTTCTGCCTACCAGGTACCACAAATATGCTTTCTATGAAATCTTGGTACTTCCTCCTCCACTGGCCATGCCAAGTGCAGTTAATGTAAACCCGCAGTCTCCTGTGGCCTGTGCATGACAGGCACACTGAGATTCTTGGTCAGGTTTCTTTCCCTTAATGTTTCACTTGCGTCTTTCACTTTGTCCTTATGTTTCACATCTGTTCCCACCACACAGCAAATGCTGACGTGTTACAGCAGCCTCTTGATAGAACATCTGTCAAAGACTGGATTAATCTTTGCAAAAATATTGCCTTCTTTTTAGACTCCTAAGTAAAGGAGCTGTAAGCAATTCTGCCGCTTCCATGTGTGTCACTGCCGGTCAGTCTGACAGTTTTGTCTCCTGTTTAACTTTTACCTTCCCTGGCCTATTTGAACAACACTTGACAGAAGTCTGCAGGAAAAGGTATAAGGATAAGTTAATTTATTATTATTAGAAGTGTCTGTCTGGGCGCAGGAGATCAGCCTCGTAAGTACCAACTCTTAGGGAAGGGCAGGAATTGTGTAAAGCCATGCTATATGAAAAATTTCGTAGTTCAGAACTATAAAATCACAGAGTGGGTAAAGTTGGAAGGGACTACAGTGGATCACCTGGTCCAATCCCCCTGCTCAAGCAAGGTCATCCTAGAGCAGATGGCACAGCACCGCACCTAGGTGGTTCCTGAATATCTCCAGTGAGGGAATCTCCACAAGAGGTCTCACCAAAGTTAAGATTACAGATATTTTCTGCTTAGTCTGATGAGATGGTTAAAAGAAGTCTAATTCCAGGAAAAGTCTAAGATAATGTTCAGACTTTATCTCACTAAAAAATTCTATTTATTTTATCATCAATATAAGTTACATATGAACTTTTTTTTTTCTCTGCATTGATTAACTTTTACTTATAGCCTAATTAATGATGTAGATGTAGAACAACATTAGCCACATGGGTTTTCAGAAGAAAGTTGTCTCTCTCCGAAGAATGAGTTATCATCTAAACATAATCACATTTTTTCCAACATTTTATATACTCAGAATGCGTATCACAAATAGGAATATTGAGGTTTTTAAACACGTTTTAAGCATGTTACTTTCCCAGTGTTCTATATATACTTCAATACTTCTATGTATACTACAAAGTATATATATATATATACACACTTTGAAGAAGAAACAAATAATTATACTGCATGAAAGCATATGAGAAACTAACTCTAGTTCCTAGAATAAATAATCCTAAGTATCTAAGTAGTAGACTAGTATACTAAATAAACTTGCTATACTACTAAGTAGCAACCTAAACAACAACGAAGTATGTAATTAAATATAACTAATACAAAAACTGAAGATGATCCTAAAAGCATTAATTATGTTTTTAGCATATGGCTGCAGGTTACTTGGAAAGCAGTCAAGTAAGTATTATTTTCATAACTTGGTTGTATACAGAATATTTGGTATAAACTGGAAAATTTGGTAAAATTCACCTGATTTCAGCTATATTATTAGATTTTGTTTTATCAAGGTATTTAAAAGTTTAAAAAAATGTATTAATATTAATATTAAATAAACTATAATTATATCCTCTCTTAAATCGCAAAAACTATTTGACTGATAACATTTACATTTATTAAATCTCGATTAGGAGATCAAGGACTCAACAGGCCTCATGAAATGCAGGCATCAGCAAATGACTACTGTGCCAAGTTTTCAATTAAGAAGCTTAGGGTGAATTGCTCGGACACACAGAGCCGGTCTGATTCCTGCCATATTAAAAATTGTTGCTTACCACAGACAGTGAGAAAACCCTTTATAAAAGTAACTGCTGCTGTTCTTAAACTGTATCTCTGTATTTTGTGCATATGTTTGAACACACTTCATAGGGTCATAACCCAGTTATGAGAAAGGGCTGTGAGAAGCCCCCCCAAGGCCTCCACTCACTGACGAGCTGCCCCTTGGGTTGGAGGCTGTGCTGTGCTGCACTCAGGCCCTTGCCAGACCCGACCTTGCCTTGCCGACTTGACCTTTGACTTGCCCCATCACTGCGAACCTGACTGGCAATCCAAACTCTTGCCTCGCTCCTGGTTTCCATCACTGGACCTCCTCGCTCTTCTTCTTCAGTCACAGAGAGGTATATGTCTATGAACATTTACATGTACATGTAGATGACTACGATTTCAGTGATAAGAAACAGAAGGATTGTATGTTTGCACGTGTATGTGTGTACGAAAGGTGAGTGGGGAAGGTTGTCACAACAGGCTGAGCATGTAAACAGGGCCTGTAATGAGTTGATGCGTGTGGTCAGAAGAAATGGTGGTGGTGGTGGTGTCACTGAGGACACTGGCCCTGCCTTGGCTCATGGCGTGCTTTCCCCTGCTGAGCGGCCTGCTCTACCAGGCCCTGAGAGATTGCATCATCTTCTTCTAAAGGCAAACAAAGAACTGGGTTTGTAACAAGGCAAAAGAGACTCAGAATAGGTAATCTGTAAAGATCATAATTTGCATCACATATGATGAGGTCAAGGAGAGCCATTCTGGACTTACTGCATCCAACAGCTTAGTATGTTTAAGTTAAGTTAAGTTGAATACAGCTTCACGTCAAGGAGACACTTTCATACTGTGCATGTTCTCAGGAAATAAAATGAAATTATGAGTTTAAAACTTGCTGTGCTCTCTGTAAGCATCCAGCATTGCTGTTCAGCCCCAGCCATACTTCAAGTTCCATTTGCAGAGCCAGAGGAGAACTCCAGGACAATCACTGAGCCATTATCCATGCTTTTGTAATCGGGTGGCAAGTTTCCTATGTCATGAAAGCAGCTGGAGATTGCTCAGTTCCAAATGCCTGAATGCCAAGCTTGTTTGTCCCAGTTTCAGAAAGTAACAGCAAAATAAAGCCGACCCTTTATTTCCTAGCTTTCTGCAACATGTTCATCTTTAATAGCCTGTGTTGAACTACGAATCATTTACAAGTGAAGATGATTTTCATCACAAAGGTAGTTGTTCAAACATGAATTTTGGAGATACCAACTATTTAATGTTGCCTACTGCTAGCATATGAGACATTCTATAACACTGCTGCTGTTGAACTGCCTGTAAAAGTATACATATAATAAAGAAGGAAAAAGCATATATACAGTAAAACACACGAAAAATATTTGTGATTTGCTTTTTTAATCCCAATCTTGCTTGTAAAAATTCCACTGTTCTATTTGACCACGAAAGTGTTAAAAACATTCTATCTTTACTCACACAAACATGCAGAAATATTCTTTTCTTACAAGTTTAAAAAAAGTAAGGGAAAACAATAATGGTGAGAAAAGTCTGTCCTCTTTTAGCTGATGTTCTGCCAACACTTAATTGTCATTATTCTGACACTGATAGAAGTTGGTCCACTATCTACCAACTAATCTTATGGTTTCCATATTTGAAGGAATTAGAACAATACTTTTGCTTGATTAATAAATGATTTTAAAACCCTTTTAAACATTTGTAGTACCTATTTCAAGAAAACATATATATCCATACTGACATACATTCAGGTGCAGACAATTCATTTAGTGGTTCTGCTTCTTCCTGTTTCCAAAGATAAAGTGCTCTACGTGACTTTGACTGAGTGGAAATCTTCATACAGCTCTATGCTGTATCTTGCTGTAAAATATCATGTCACTTTAAAAATTCTGCTGCAGTTCCTACCTTTCCAGGAATAACTAAAAAATTCACCAGCCACAGTTCTGTATCTTAAGTTTTTTTGTATTATGATCCTATGTACCACCATCAACATCATGTCCCTTCTTTGACACAAAATCAGATTCATTAAGCCTGAATACCTGGCCAGCTGCTTCACTAGGAAAATAACCACATTAACATGAACCTTTATTTAGTGGTTAGGTAATAAAAAGAAGAAACCTATTTCTGTATAGATAACTGGTACACAGCCATTTAGATCTCTCTATAGCCTCTAATTTTTCCTTGTCATTCACTATGTAATGAAAGATTTCCCACATATGCTTCCTCTTAAATGTCACAGAAGAGCAACTGCTTATTTTATAAAAGCACAATAAAAAGGTCTGTCTCTACAATTTAAAATAAAATGCCATCATGGGGTTAAATCTGAACTTTATCTGCTTAATGAGGTGTACAAGTCATGTAACCCCCCCAAAAGACAAACTGCCTCAGGACACATATAACTTTCTTCAATGCAAGGAAAGACTCACGCAATCCCACAAATCGTCTCTCAAGACTAAGCTGTAGCTTTTGCAGGGATAAATTAACATTCAGTTCAGGAGGATCATCCGTGTTACAAATGCCAAAACAAACCCAAAATAAATAAGACAAAGGAGGCACTATTGATGGAAGCTAGATCCTACAGTCTGTTTTGTTCTGGTCTCTGGCAATGAGAGAGAAGAAATACTTCCATAGCCTACCAGCTCCAGGATGAAGTAACCAGACTTCACCCTGTCATAGCTGCCAAGCCCTGACTGGCCTGTGCCCTCCTCAAATACTTAACTTCCAGGAGACCAGTTCTCACTGTTCTGCCAGGAATTGATTGTGGCAGCTGGGAGCCAATGCAGCGTGTTGTCATGAAAGGGCATTTTCTATAGGAAGAAAACCCAGGAGGCTGCCCATCAAAGAGGGGACAGAAAATGCCTTATACACTTGTTGTAGTATAACCTACTTCTTCCCAGGGGATAAATAGTTGTGATGTCTTTTCAGCCCACTTTTTTGCTGTGATAGGGCATCAGACATGATGATGATGGTGGTGATGGATCTTAAGCATAAGACAATCAGGCATTCCAGCAAAGTTCACACTTTCAGCATAGAGTTGTTCAGTGATGGCAAAAATCTGCCCGCGCTCATCTACTGGGATTTGGTGCCCCTGCAGGCCACCTTTGCAGTGTTGTTTACAAGAAGATTTTACTTTTAAATACACTTCAAGCATGAAGGGGAAACTTATGAAATGTGCTAGACAGCACAAGAAACCAAAGGCCTGAGTGAGTTAAAAATAGTATAGGGAACACTGATGGCAATTTCACCATAATCCCGTTTTATTATCTTCTGAAGAAGAGAAGACCATTAGCAAAGCATTGCCATCTAGTGTAGTCAGCAACATCAGATAATTGCAATGCAGGTTTCCAGGATGGGATGCTTTTCCATTTACACGGTATAGACTAAGGTTTTACTGTAAATGGTATCAAATTTCACTATGTAAATCAATGAAAGCACCTCCAATCCTTCAAGGCCTCAGCTTTATTCCCTTCAATTATTTTTAGCATTTGGACTTTTATTCTATTTTATTATCATTGGCACAGTTACACAAAATTGGCACCTTACAGTGATCCTTATGCATAATCACTTAGACTGAATTTGGAGACTGAGTCATGGCTAAATCAATCTGAACAGAGCTTTGTTCATTTAAACTGGAGGATGAACAGTTCCAGGAGTGGAACATGGAGTCCACTTCTTTGAGCACTTTAATTTTCAGTAAGTGTATTACTGTCATTCCTCAGCAGCATCCAATAATTAGTTCGTGTGTTCCTGTAAATAATTTTGGTACAAACAGCAATTTCAGTAGAGTGTAACTTTTGGGCAATTACCTCTTTTATGGAGAAGAATTTGCAAATGTTTGAGAGAAATGAAACTGAAGATTAGCAAAAGGTATTTCAATAATTAACTAACATAAAATAGAAATTTCCTTAAGGGTCTGTGTAGGAAAAAAGGTAACATACACTATATGAACAAACTCTACTGTACAGAACATTAACTAAGTGCCACAGGCTCTCTATTAAACCCCTTTTTTCTATGCCCAGAAACAAATGATCTTTCTTCCTCTGCTCTGCTATTTGTAGACAATAGCATTATCCTGGCAACAGTCAGACATAACCTATTTATTGCTAATAAAAGTTAAGCTAGCTTGTCTTTGTGCTGCAGAGGAGCTGCCTCCATGTAAGGTTCTAAGGTTTAGAAATCTTGTTGAAATGAACAAAAGAACATGAGACTGAAAATGAGAAGACCTACAGAATCAGAAATTCTTACAGTGAATATGCAGAAGCTTTTTTGTGGTTGGTGTGGAGAATAGCTGTCTTCTCTCATTTAGGTATTAAAGTAATAACGCTTGTGATACACTAACCTGTTCAGATTTGGAGTATGTTTTAAGTAGACAAAAAGTTGGTAAGATTTCCTACCAAAATTTGCTTTGTTTTTTTTTTTTTCTCAATTTTATACATTTCATTTTACATATGTTTCATATCTAATGAAATATAGTATTTCATGAAATTGAGACAGAAATACAAGCTAAGTGACATTAAATTAAAGGAATATTTGTTCTCTGGTTTGTATTACAGTCATACATGTAATATAATTAGGCAATAAACATAAATTAGCACATTTGAAGACAAATACAGTTTAAAAACATGTGGGGCTTTTTCCATAGGTGATGTTAGGATTAACGCTGGGATGTTCTTTTCTGCCATGTAGGAATTGGGAATATGAGTGTGCTTGGGTGTTGTTACAAGTGACATGTTTCATCAATAAAGTTGTTTACTTTGTATTTTGCTTTGATTTTTTTTTTTGTCAACAGACCTTTCCACTAAAGTGTTACTGTAAATACTATTTATTGTAACAGCACTGACAGAGATAACAACACTAATAGTTTGATAAATAATTTCGAAAACTACCTACATTGCTACAGGGTCCTAATCTATGGGGTTTAGACCTAAAGTTCAGGAAGTGTTTGTTCTGCTTCATTAGAAAATATATAGAACACTGGTTATCACTATAATTGTGCTATAAACAATCAGCACAATCCCCAAGATTTGCTATAGAAGCTGTGGTGTCCTACAGTTTATAGTAGCCATTTACATGCTCTATAGACTCAGTGGAAAAACATCTATTCAAGAAAAGCATTCATGGTTTGAATATGTAATTAAAAACAGCTCATGATTTCAAATATTCTTCTTTTTTCCTAACAAAACTAATCAAGTTAATGCTTGGCAAATCACATTTTAATGGTGATTTTTTAAATACATATCTTTTATGGTTGTGTAATCTAGAAGCAAAGGCTAATACTCTGAAGCACAACCTGAAGCTCTCTTATTAAAAACTGAAGAGCAGAGTCATTCAAGACACCATCTATAATTGAAGGATAGAAATCTGCTGATTTGAAACACAGGTCAGCCTGTCTAAGAGCTAAACCTCTTAGTGGGTGCCTGATTGTCTCCCTTCACTTGCCCTTCCCCTAAGATAGGCAAAGCAGACTATCCATCTAGCTCATGCAAATCACTTAGACATATAAAGTTAGGTGTGATGAGCCTGGTATCTAGCTCTTAACATTTCCCATATTAAAAATGACAGGATGTGTATCTTCTATTCCTTTAAAGGAGCAAACCTGCAAAGAGTAAAACAAAGTGCTTATAAAAAGCATAGTTCTGAAACCATTTCTGATTTAGTGACAGGGTCTGGTTTTCACTTTCATCTTCTCTGATGTGCAGCATGTCTCTACACGGTCTCAGTTATGGTCCCCTTCAGAAAAAAAGATGGCATTCAACAAAACAATGATAAATTGAAAAATAGAAATAAATACATGGTTTCTCACTTTGCGGAACTGGCCCCTTCATGAATATTTCAGAAAGATTGTGTCTTGGGGGAAAATACAAATAAACCACCATAATTTCTGTCTGAGATGCTACTTTCAGGTTTTTTAATATGAAAAGCCCTACTAATATCCAATATTCTCAGTTCTGCTGAAAGTAGAAAAACTTAACAACACTAAATTACTGAGAGAAGAATCTAGTATTTAACTGCTCTCATTTACATCTCCAACAGGAAAGAGCAACCTCACAAACTACTAAAATTATTTTTGAAAATGCATGCATTTAAAAACTAGTCATTCCTTCTAATTTGATAGAATACATCTAGAGGGCAGCTGAATGCCAGACAGGTGTTACTGCAATGAAATTATCATCTAGTAAGTGTGACAATTAATACACTTCTCTTGCGTTAATGCTGAGTATCAAGAGACCAAATTGAGCACAAACTGTTAAAAACCTGAAGAGAAATTTAATATAGGAGTAACAGTTCGTAACCAACTGAGATTTAAGATTTCTATTACGTAAAGTAGAAGAATACATGATTTTAGCTTTTGTTGTCAATACAACAAATAAACATGAATTCATGCCCAATAGGCACTGCAGGAAATCAACTACACAATCTTACTGATTCTTGAGTCTTTTGCTAAAGTATACAGTTCATAATCTCAAGCAGATTTCAGAATACTATGTCAATTAGGATATCACGCAAAGCAACAAAAAAAGGCAACACCAGCTGGAGGCAGTCATTGAACCTCACTGTCAATGCAGCAATAAAAGAAATCTTGTTCAAGCAAAATGAAAACAAAACAGATAAGCTGAATTGGGTCAGGAAGTAAAATAATCTCAAGTTGCCAGCTTCAAAAGGCTGAATATTAAAGATCTTTGGGTAACTTCTAGGTCGACAGATTGGTGGTTGTCTAACCGGATGCCACCACTGGATGTCACTGGTGTTTCCAAGACAAGCCATGGCATGCTCATTTATCAGGCTGAACAGCTTGGAAATGGTAGTACTAAGATTTAGAAATACTCTCATGCTAACACTTTTCTTTAAGTTGTTTTTCACTTTTATCATCTCTCCAATTTACTCCAGAAGTTGAATTTGTTCAGTAAGCCTCAATAACACTTAAAGAAGAGAAGGAAGAAAATAAAATTTTACAGTTAGCAACCATATCGCTGCAATTATCCTAATCCTAAAATCATGTTTTGTTTTGTTTCAAAGTAGGTATAGCAGACCTCCTGGAATATAATTTGTTGTAATTATTCTCGTGTCTGCTCAAAACAGACTTGAAAGTTTTCTTACTGTGTGCTAACACCTTCATGTTGCACCACACCATGAATTTTACTGGCCAGATAAAATAGGATACACGCTACAAATCTAAGTAGCAAGTTTTTGTAACAGATGTGTCCCAAAAACTAAAGCTGGAAACCATCAAACTTCATCCATCTACTGCCATCTTGCTTTGGCATTCAGTTGTGCTACAGCCTTCCTTTCAGCTACATAGGATACACCTATACTGAAAATGGTATCTTTATGCTCTTCTGCTATTTACTGTAGTCCATGAGCAAATCTAGAAAGAAGGGAAAAAAACAGCCTAGTCAAATAGGCATTGTATCAAAGCATCCTCCTCTGTTGACTCTGGCTCTGCGAAGAAAGCAATCCCAGAAACTCACAAAGCAATGGATACTAGAGACCTGCACGCAGTCTCTACCCACAGATCACAAGGCTCTTCCCTGGTAAATGCTGTTTCCTCCAAGAATCTCTTTTTGTAGATTAATAAGCAGAAAATAAAGGAAACAAAGCATAGGTTTAATGTTTTGTTTTTGACAACAGAGCAAGACTACTAGAGGGAGCCCTCAGATATTTTGCTGTTCAGCAGATCCATAAAGGTGAAGAACAGAGGCAGAACACTGGTGACGAAGACTGCTGAAGATACAACACTTTTCAAGGAACTAAGATCTAAGCTATCCGTGAATAATTACAGGAGATCATGATACCTACTAACCAAAGACAAAATGGTAAAATAGCAGATGAAATTCAGTTCTGATAATAGAAAGTGATGAACACTGGGAAAAATAACAGTACATACAGAAAAGCAGAGCCTAAATCAGTAATTACCGCTCAAACCCCTACATTTTAGCATGAGTAAGGTCTCTAAAAATACCCGTTCAGTTTTCAGCAGCAGTCAAAAAAGGGAACTAGACTTGGGATTACTACTCCTCTTGTAGCTGTGATGAGTTCTAGATAAAGGCAGTGGGTTTGTAACCAATGGTATCTAATATGGGTGGAAAAAACCTAAGAAGCATTCAGACTTTCTCAATCTTCTTCAGCTCTTAGCAGTAGCAGCAGCCTTCAAAGCTTACTACAAGCTGAGAACAATAATTTTGAGTTCAACTTAACTATGTCATGAGGTTACTCCATGCAGAGCAGAAAGAGGATGTTAAGCATGTTAACTCTAATGGGCAGCTTTAAATGAGCTCTACAAATGCCTTGTGAAAACTTGCTTTGATGGAGAAAGAAGCCTCACACTGTCATACATCCACAGATGTCACATACACCCTTCCAAGGGAAGCTATAGAGAAAAATAATTTAAGAATAATAATCCACATGGAAAAATGATCCTACCTTGTATTTTTCTCCAGGACATCTGCTCCTACTGCTCCAGCAATCCCCCAGCTCTGTTGAGCTCCTCATTAGGAGCAGACTCTCCTCACACAAACACATGCTGCCACTGGAATCAGCTCAAGTTGGGGCAGCAAATGCAAGACTTGGTGACCATCCGCACAACTGTCCAAACTCCTGTATCTGCATGGCCAGTGATACATTTGATGCAATGTACCAAACACCTTTAACACAGGCACCTATTGGCTAACACTGAACAACTATTTTGCGCCAGAACAAACTCCACCCTTGATAAAAGACATAAACATTCCATCACCAGTGGGAAAACACATGTTAAAAAACAACAGCTGCTTCTTTGATGTCTCAGTGTTGATGGCCTGAGGAGATCTACCCAACACCTTTTAAAGATAAGTCTCAGAAGAAAAGCTCAGGTACTAAATATCTTGAACTCAATAAGGTTATTATTGTTTTGGGCTATATTAAAGTTCCAGATACCTTCTAGCAAGTGCTGCCACTTTCTTGAGGCAATAAATTGCTTCTCTTTCTTGTAACAACTAATGATCTCATCCCTCTTCTGTAAGAACTCCCACCTTGCACCACAGCTTAAAAAACTTTGTTCTCACAGCTAATCTAACTGATTTAAACACTAAAGTTGAACTCAAAACAACTGCTCTCAGCTTGCATTTAGCCTCTAAAACTGATGTTTCTAATTCAGGAGAACAGAAAAAAATATTATGTTGCTCTGTAAGTCTATGTTGTGCCCACCCTTTTTATCCAGCTGCCACTGTGGCCACTCATACGCAAAAGGAAAAAAAACAGAATTTGAGAAATTACAGAGATGGTGAAGAAAGAGGTCTAAGGGTACGAACATCTTACAGACAAGAACTGCATAAACCAATACAGCTTCTTTCATAAAAGCACTGCCTGATAATGTTAGGAGGTCTGTAACCCTGTGAGGGAAAATCAGTGGTATCAGTGATACCACTGATACTGGGAAAAGTACTAAAACTTTTTTTTTAAATAGTTAAGTTTTGTTAAAATTTAACCTTGATGTACTTCAATGAACATAGACTCACAGAATGGTTGCGGTTGGAAAAATTTCAGAGATCATCTGCTTCTAACCTTTTGTCATGGGCAGGGAACCCTTTACTAGATCAGATTGTTCAAAGCCCCATCCAGCCTTGAACACTTCCAGGGATGGGGCATCCATAGCTTTTCTGAGCAACCTGTAACAGTGCCTCACTACCCTCTGAGTATAATTTCTCCCTATCATCTAATCTAAATTTCTGCCCGCCAAGTTTAAAACTGTTCCCCTTGTCCTATCACTATATGCCTATATCAGAAGTTGTTCTTCCTCTTTTAGGCACTGGAGGGCTTCTCTAAGGTCTCCCTGGAGTCTTCTCCAGGCTGAACAACCCCCTGCTCACTCAGCCTATCTTCAACACACAAGGAGGATCCCTGATGCTGGTTAGGCACCCTGTTTCTGGCTCTCTTGCCCTAACTTCCTTAGGAGCTAAACTAGGATGTGCATTCTTGCTGATCTGCAACTTGGAAAAGATATTTTAAGGAGGGTTATGTATAGCAATGTTTTGCTATTCCCAGAAACTGGAAAGAATGTGCCATATAACATGCAGGCATCCTCTCCCTACATCTAGCTCACACTCTTTTTGGGTGGCCATCTTTCAGATGGACAACAGGCTACCACCTTAGACAAACTCAGCATGCATAGATAGGTATTACCGACATTACAGCAACATTAGCTTCTGCTTCCTCCTTCAGAAATCGGTCACCTCAATTTCTGTAAGCTTCATGTTCTTTCGGATTTATCCATTTTCTGGCCCCTCCACCCCATAAAGGATCTTTCACTGCAGTCACAGCAAGGCCACTTGCTGCAGATTGAGAAGGGAAAAATGGCTGCAATTACTGAATGTAAGCACAAGCACTCATTCTCCTCACTTGGGAAACTGAGCTGTTGCTATCAATTACATGTATTTAGCTTTTCCTTGGCAAGCATAAATGCTTGCACACAGTAATTACAGCTGCTCTGATGTCCTCAGAAGGAAGAAGAGGAAGTAAAATAAATGATAATAATTTGGTTTTACTCCTTTTCACTTAAGATTTATGCTTTTAAATACAAAACTGTTAAAATTAAAAATACGAAAGATAATTTCACTTTTTTAAAACAGTTTTCCCTACTATTTTGTAAACTTAGGCCACATAAAACTGTAGCTTTGTAAAAACTCAAGATCTACTGCATTGCTTGTGGGCTCAGAATAAATAACTCACAGTTATGTATACTAATTGATTTGATAGGCCATATTTCATATATATGTATTATGTCTAGGAAATTTACTATAATAATTAATAAAAATGCATTAAAATATATTATTTTACACCATAATAAGTTTATTAGTCAAGGTATAGCTGAAGCTTAGTAAGAGATGCTTCACCATAATATTTCTTTGCACACAGACCAAGAACTGCAGCATTTGAAAATCAGTTATGTATGCTATATTCTTTTGCAGTCATTGATGCTACATGTTTAGTAACAGTAATTATTAGGAATTAAACACAGTATGTAACAGTATCCTTTTTTGTTGAAAAAACAGTAAAGAAATTGAGATATTTATGTATATTATGAGAAAAAGCAGTAATTATTGTTTTAAAAATTAAATCTTCAGTGGAACGGTAATTCAAAACTGCATACATATTCTTGTCATTTTTAAACTGTAATATACCAGGGAAGATCACTTGGGTTTGTTAGCAGGAAACCATGCTGCTCAGCTCTGCTGGAGTTGAGGGAGCCAGCAAGAAAATCAACTCATTGCTCATTAGCTTAGCACAGCCCAGCTCTGCTACCTCTGCTCAGGCTTATTCATGGAAAGTGTTAGGAAAGTGTGAAATACTATGTGACCTACAGTTATGTGAGATAAGAGAAGGAAAAATGCA
>VZRE01011328.1:3623-52353 GCA_013396775.1 Cephalopterus ornatus
CATAATCTTTTGTTGTACATATTTAGTGGTAGTATTTTAATTTTATCTGGCTAAAATCAACTTGAGCAAATATATTTACCTTTCCAAATGATAATTTACTATGGAAAAAATTCTTACTAGTTAAGAAAAACTATAAATCATTTTGGTATCTTTCAAGAATGAGAACCTGAATGTCTAAGAGAATTATATATCCTTGGATGTAAAAAGGTATTTATTTCTGCTACAGGGATCTGCACAGTTCTTATCATGTGATTTTGTGCCTATTTTTCTTCTATATTTCCATACCATTCTGTTTTATGATATCTTCTCAAAAGTACATATAAGTACCTACTTGATACTTCACTTCACAGTCCTAGGTAACAGCTAGGAACATGGGATTCTTCAGTTTCAAGTGACCTGCAAATGCTTGAACCATATGGTCAAAAGTCAAAGAGCCAATAAACCAGAATACCTCTCCCCTTGAACAATAACAAAAAATTGAAAGGGGTATGATCATAATCTCAGAAAAACTGTCCTTGTAACACATGTATATTCTCAGGATCCCAGCATGAGAAAGAGTTGGTGCAGCTGTTTTCTAATCTAGTTTTTTTTGGTAAGACGTTTCAAAAATGAAGAATTCTACAAAGTGGATCAGAGCTATATATTGTCATTGGAAGGGACTGACTTATCCTTCTTCCTTGCAAAGAGAATCAGCTTACAAAGTCATTATTTTCCTTCAATGGAGGTATCACATAAAGAATGGAGAGAAAGCACCATATGACTAGGAAGCGAGAGTCACACTTCTGAACTGCCATTCTGTCACAGTTATTAAAAGATCCTTTCTTGTTTTAAAGATCCTTCTTTTTTTGAATTGTATGGGCTGATGTCCTACACTTTAAATTTCACCTTTTAAACTTAAATAAATGTGAAAATAACGCAGAACAAAGTTCTTCTGAAATCTGAGATCTACAAATGAGCTTGTTTTTCTATAAAAACAGTTGTTAAGAGAAAGCTGTAAAAGAAAAGGAAAAAAAAAAGGCAACCATAGAATTCCAAGCTGTATTCAAAGGAGACAGATTCTCTTTTCCATATTAACCAGTGTTTCATACTGTAATAGATTTTTGTGATTTCAGCAGAACTATATTTGAAAAGATACTACATAGTGTGCTATTTGTCTATTTATTGTTGTGTTTAAAGGTATTCTCATATTCAGAAAAGAAAGATTAAGTACAGGATAAACTTCTGTTCCTTAGGAAAGAAATACATTGCCTCAGCTAAGAACCACTGGATATTGTGACTATATACACCAATTCAAACTGAAATATAGAAATTTTGAGGTTATTTGTCTTCTATATTTTCCTATGCACCTTTGATAAAAAGAAACCCAAAAACCCCCAAGAACACATTTTTAGAATAATTATCTGATGATGGAACACAGTACCTGTAGAAGCATCCTTTCTATAAAATTGGTAGTGAATAACAGACAATATACTCCTCACTACACATTGGTGCTGCTTTTCCAAATCTACAGTCTTACAACTGTAATATGGTAATGAGGATTTTTTCTAATTCATACCAAATGAACTTGTATGAATACAATTACAAACTACTGCAACTTAGGTCATAGACTAGTGATATGAGAAGTACATTACTGTAAAGTTCAAATATTCATCTAAAAATAAAGTGCTAAAGGTATCAATGGCAATCCAGTTCAAGAAGTAGAAAAGTAAATTAAAAAATGCCCTGATGCACCTTACAGAAAACCAAGTATGTTTCTGCTGTTCCTAACTTCGAGATTTTCCTTAGTACAAACATTTCATTGTAACGGATAAAAATTTTTGCTCAGGATCTAACCTACAGGAAGTGATGCAAGGTCCTTGCCTTCCACACAAAGCTCTCATTTCTCTGTTTCTAAGACTCAGCTTCCAAGGTCTATATTTTGATACTGCAAAGTGGGAAACCACAGAACAGACAACTACACTTGATTATAATTAAGAATGAAATTTTAGATAATGTTATTGTATTCACTGACAGAAGTTTTCAAATATGATGGTAGAAAAAATTCTCCTAGCTAACACCTTTGATATAAATCCACTGTTTTACAGCATGGGAAAAATGAACATTCTAGTGCTACCTACAGAAAAAATATTTTTTTAATGGTTGTTGCTTTCATTATATTACCCCTGCTAATTTTACTCATGGAGTAATGTTCATTGTAAAGCTTACAATAATCAACAACAAACTTTCTGTCATTACAAAGGAATGTAAAGATTCTTGCAATTTTCTTGCAAAAGAAAAATAAAAAGGTTTGTTTCATGTGGTCCTGGAATCCTTGAAGTCCCCCTCTATTATCAGATATTTAGTATTCTGCAGTAGGAGCAGCAGGTTTATACTCCACAGTATAGCTGGAATCTGAAGCTTCTAGAGTGTGAAGAAATTCTGTGGAAATGGCTGATTGTGAAACAGTTTTAGAGAGACCTCATTCTTCCAAGTATAATTTGTGGACTGTAGAATGTTAGATTTTTCATTCAGTCTCTTTTTGGGTTTTCTTGTTTTGTTTTTTTATGGAGTTGTTTTTTGGGTTTTTTTTGGAGAGAGGGTGTTCTTTTTTTGTTGTTGGGCTTTTGTGCTAAATTTATATGTTTTGCTTTCCGTGCCACAAGTATTTCTAGTTTTGTCCATTGTGCTGGTGCTTTTTTGTCATTTTCTCCACTATTAGTGGCCTTCATTTAAGCCAGTTTTATAATGTCAAAGGTTGCTTTGCATTGTACTTATTTAGTTTTCATTAGAATATTATTTAATAGCATGATGCTTTTTTTTTCTGCACTACATTGGCTTAAAAATAACGACAAAGGCAATTTCAATTATTTTCTTCCTGTGTTCATTGGGGTTCTGCACATTTTAATAATAAAATCAATTAAAGCAGAAAGCTTTATAGTAACTATTTGTGAGGGATTCTTAGTCTCTGAAAGTGACTACAGAATACATAGCATTCATGGTATCTCTTTCTGCTCTGGTTCCTATGAAAAGGTCCCTTTGGTTGAATCCTACATGAAGCAAAACTCGTAGCTAACGAGCAGCAAAGAACTTATATGTGTTTTTTTCAACTAGGATTTTGATCTGCTGGTCAGCACCTATATATGAATCCCTAAAGGTGTTTTGCAAAATCTTTCAGTAAAATCAGTGAGACACATTATTTCATCTGAACTAGCAATCCCCTTGAACTGTTTATATACCTGAAGAATCTTTAATATCTGTCTTGGGAAAACTCTAATTTTTTTTGACTATATGAGAATGAAGTTGACATTTATGTTTTTATCTAATGTGGTGCGTTTAATTTCATGTCCTTTTATTATAATCTAAATATCTAGAACAACGTAGAAATGCCTTTCGTATTTGTGTTTGCTGAAAGAATTCAGTGGAGTATAGTCAGCTTAGACTTTTGAAGCTGAGTTCTTGCCTTGCCTTGCCTTCTTTTCTAATCTTTTTCCCTTAAGGACACATATCCGTTGTTTAATGGAAAATGTAGAACTATTGTTTTTCCTATGCTCAAACCCAGTTTTCTAGCAGATTATGATGCCTGAGGAGGCATCTGCAAATCTAATGGGAAATAAGAATATTTTCCCCAAGGGTTTCAGGGAGCTTCAGGACAGAGATTCTTTTTAAATTTAGAGATGCAAGTACTGGTACACTTTATTGTGACATAAAGGCACTAGTGAAAGGAGGATTGCTTTAACTGTAGTAGTTTACCTAGGAAGGAAAGCAAAAAGTTGAGAGATAAAAGAGGTTAATTTGAGAATCTGAGATGATGACTGCTAGTGAGAAATATAAAACTGCCAGGATGGAGAAGAAAAGAATAAACATGAATTGCAGAATGCCTGGATGTGAGGGAAGAAAATGGGTAGGAAGTGAAAGTCACAGGAAAGTTTCAAATTTTAACGTGAAATTATATTGGTATTTCTGAGGT
The DNA here is from genome assembly GCA_013396775.1 of Cephalopterus ornatus. Taxonomy (NCBI): domain Eukaryota; kingdom Metazoa; phylum Chordata; class Aves; order Passeriformes; family Cotingidae; genus Cephalopterus; species Cephalopterus ornatus. The sequence continues at coordinate 7,570 of VZRE01011328.1, forward strand.
TGTTGCATCAAGTGTAATCAGGATGAATAATCCACAACATACAACCACAGTTACAGAGTATCTGCAAGTGGTAAATCTTCTTGGACTCATAGTGTTTTATTTTAACAGAGATTTATTCACCTATGAACCTACAAGTATAATAATGTACCCACAGTAATCTACAGGACATTTTTCATGTGCTATTTTCCACAAACTCTCTCTGGAAGTAAAACTTTTATGTATTATCCTCAGAGTTCAGATAATTTCTAACTAGGAATGCTTGAGGTATGGAAACAGTGATACCAGAAGACTGAGCAAAACAATGCTGTGTCACCACATTGACATAATGTGTTTGAAAATGAGAACCATTATCTCTTCTTTCAAATTTATTTGCACCATGAAAAATGTGTTTCCAATCGATATTTCCAATGATATTCAGGATAGCATTTAATTAAGTGTTCAAGATAATATGTAGTGATACTTTTATACTGGTTTCACATAATTTAAAATATAATACGATTTCTGGTTTTATTCTATTTTTCAAATGGTAAAGCCGGATTCTTGGCTGATGGACGTTAATCGTATTCGGTTAAGGTCAAGAGAGCCTTTATTCATGAAAAAAATTACTGGTATCTGGACTCACTACCACAAGTCTGTGGAAGACAACAATTTTCCTTACAAAAAACACTTTTTCATGGAAAAAAAAAAGAAAAAAGATTATATTCTCAAGACAGAAGTGTCTTATTGTAAACAAAAGAGACATTCAGAAGCTGAAAGATTTCTGGTCACTACTCCAAACTGAGAATATGAAGGTACCAGATTGATTTTTCTTTGCCGTAGACTCCTTGACAGCAGTTTTTGGCATTCAATTAAATTCCTGGATTTAGTGTATAAATATGGGTAATCTACTTCTTGAAGGAAAAATAGAGCTGCTTTTTGCATTATTTTTCTTCATAATTCCTAGTATTATGAGGATAGAGAAAGACTAAGTCTAATTCCAGTGAAAAAGAGTCACAGAAGTGACTGTGGAATTCAAAGCAGAATGTGAAATGTAGACTTATTGAAGAAAATTAAAATCAGCTGAAGATTAAAAATGAAAATCAGCAGCAGGGAAAGATGCACGTCAAACCAGAAAGTCACAGAATCATAGAATGGCCTGAGTTGAAAAGGATCATCAAAAATCATTAAATCTAACACCCTGTAGGGACACCTTCCACTAGAGCAGGTTGCTCAAAGACCCATCCAACCTAGTCTTGAACACTTCCAGTTGTGGGGTGTCCGCACCTTCTCTGGGCAGTCTGTTTCAGTGTTTCACCACTATTATCATAGAATATTTTTTCCTTAGATCCAATCTAATCTGCTTTCTTTCAAATTTAAACCAGTTGTTTCTTGTTCTGTCACTACATAGTAAGAAGTGTCTCAGTCTTTTTTATAAGCCCACTTTAAGCACTGGAAGGCTTCAATATTGTGTCCCTGGAGACTTCTTTTGTCCGGGCTGAACAACCTTAGCTATCTCAGCCTTTCTTCACAGGAGAGATGTTCTAGCCTTTTGAATGTTTTCATGACTCCTCTCTGGACCCATTCAAACAGGTCCATGTCCTTCCTTTTATGAGGACTACAGAGCTGGATGCAGTTCTGCAGACGTGGGCCAGTATTTCTAAGACATAGCATCACAGGAGGAGTGGTGACTTTTCTCAAGAACAAAAATGCTATACTGTCTGTAGATGAGCAATAGTTTGTCAGCATTCTTCTGCACATGGAGAAGTAACAACTGAAACAACTTTTCAAGGTTGCTATATATAATAGATATACTTTCTTTTTTGTAATTCTACCTTGTGAATTTTAAGTCTGCTAATCTTATTGCCTAGGAAAAAATAAAGAAAGAGGAGAAAAGAGCACTGTCAATATACTTACTATTAAATCTTCATGTGATCAATCATGTCAATTGAAAATCATATAAGGGAAAAAAAATCTGTGAAATTGCCACCAGGGAAGAGAGGAGTGAGCATTTGTGATAGAAACAGCTCTGCAGACGCTAGGGTCAGAGAAGGATGTGAGAGAGGTGCGCTAGGCATTGGAGCTGAGATATCTCTGAACCCTGTGTGAGGCAGACTGTCCCCCTGCAGTGCATGGAGGACCATGGGAATGCAGAGATCCACTGAAGCCCGCAGAGAATCCCATGCCAGAGCAGGTGGATGCCCAAAAGGGACTATGGTCCCATGGGAAACCTGTGCTGGAGCAGGTTCCTGGTGGGGGCTATGGCCCTGATGAAAGGGGAGCCCATGTTGGAGCAGGTTTGCTGGCAGGACTTGTTACCCCACGGGGTCTACGTTGAAGCAGTCTGTTCCTGAAGGGACTCTCATTGGAGCAGTTAGTGGAGAACTGCAGCCTGTAGGAAGAACCCATAATGAAGAAGTTCATGGTCCCTCCTGTGGAAGGGACCCCACCCTGAAGCAGAGGAAGAGTGTGAGGAGGAATGAGGGGCAGAGACAGTGAGTGATGAATTAACCACAACCCCCATTCCCTGTACTCCTGCGCCACGGAGGGGGAGCAGGTAGACAAAATAAGAGATGAAAATGAGTCAGGAAAGAAGAGAAGGCTGGGAGAAAATGTTTTTAAGATTTGGATTTGTTTCTTATTATCCTACTCTGATTTTGACCAACAATAACTAAATTAATTTTCCTAAGCTAAGTTATGCCCATCATGATGATTGGTGTGTGATCTACCTGACCTTGTCGTGACCCAGGAGACTTTCTTTGTGCTATTCTGCCATGTCCAGCTGTGGAGACAGAGTGATAGAGTGGCTTAGTGGACACCTGCTGTCCACCCAAGGTCAATCCACCACTTAATCATATTCCACTACATCATTTTCACTACACAAGACTATGGGAAGATATGTATGCATCCAGTTACATGTTTCTTTGCAGGGTATCTGCTGAAGTATGTTCAGCATATTTGTTTGGGACAAAGATCACAACTATGGGCATCAGTCAAATGCACAGAAATTCTAAAAATTACACAGAGATAAAAACTGGAACTTTTTGTTTCTTACTTCTTGGTAAAGAATTCACATTTCAAGATTAGATTTTTTTTTTTTTTAAGGTGGTCTGAAATAAGCTACCTCTATTTTCATGTGTGATAGCACACTTACGTTTCCCTAATCCGAGAAGTTTGGTCAATATTAAAGATCACTAACCCTTGAAACTGAATGCTGAAGTATTCCCTCTCAAAATTGTAAGTCTTTAAATACCGCCATCTGAACAAAAGGACTGAGGTTTATCATAGTGCACTCAGAGTACTATAGTGAGCTTTTTCAAGTACTACCTACCATTTAAACAGTATGAAGATTTTTAACAGTAATGCTCTAATTTTAAAACTTGTATATAATCTTTTACCATTGTTATATATAGATGTTTTTTAAGACAGAAAAATAATATACACTTGTAGTAGTAATAATTCTGAATGTGAGACTACTGGTGAATGAGGTTTAGGTTAGATATTAGAAAAAGGTTCTTCACCCAGAAGGAGGTTGAGTAATAGAATAGTCTCCCCAAGGAAGTAGCCACAGCACCAAGGCTGACAGAGTTCAAGAAACATTTGGATGACACTCTGAGGCACATGGTGTAACTCTTGGGGATGGTCCTCTTCAGGAACAGGAGTTGGACTCGATAAACCTTGTGGGTCCCTTCCAACTCAGTATATTCTGTGATTCTATTATTATTTTCACACAGTAAGCAACTGTAATACAAATAAGCAGACATAGATCCTCAAATAAGGATAAATTTAGAGTTTCACTGAGATAACATTTGCAAAAACAAACTGTTTCATGTCAGAAGACAAGGAAAAGTAAAAGGGTGAAGTCAGTGACGGGGAAGAAAATGCTCTTCTGGGTCACTTTAGCCCTTAACAAGAGAGAGTTACCTTGTATTTGTCAAACTAAGTTGCTCTGAAACATCATTGTAGACCCTTAGTATATGTCCCATTTTAAGTGCTAATCCAGCTTTTGTCTTTTTTATTATTATAATTACTTTAGTGAACATAATTATTTGAAGTATTTCACTGTAATCTGCTTCCTGTAGTTCAGAGGTCAGTGTGTGAGTAACAGTCAATATGTGACTGCTGCCACATGCCTCAGAACTGGCGCTAAAAAGAGTGTGCAAAGAAAGTTCTCTACTGACTCATGGAAGACTCATAAAAATCTTTGGCTGAACTATATTTTGAATCAAGGCAATATTGCTCTTCATTACTACTGTGAATCTACAGACTTGTATATGTAAATGGGTACTTTTCCCCTTTATTTCACTGGGAATTTTGCTTGCAAAACTTATGAGTTTAAAAAATTTACACAGCAAATCACAGAGTAAATGAAAAAACCTTGATTAATATATTTTATCTTTCACAAATTCCTAAATGTTGATATTTTTTAATACTTAAATTCCTGTGGGAAGAAGAAAGAAGAAAATGTACTGTATTCTAGAGTGTTAAGTGCCTATACAAAAAGTCATGTGAGATCTTTCCAAGCAAGAGGGATTATCTTATACAATTTTTGTGTCTTTTCTTTTGGTCAGGAAAGAAAAGGATGACCTTTGCATATCTATGAGAACTGTAACCTAGGATCTATCCTGAGTGTCTGTTTGGAAAGAGGTTTGGTGTTTACATAGAGCCTTTCCCTTGCACACAGACTAATACACCGAATTACTGTAGAGTGAGGTCTCTAGGGCACTGATAATGCATAGATAACTTCATTGTTATCTGTGATCCTACAGAAGCAGGGAATTAATTATAGTTATCTTCTCATTACATTACTCTACATTTTGTCTGGTGGAAATTGACATGTCTCCTCTCCTTCAGCTAAAACTTTTAAAGAAAAGCTTTGTCATAGCTTCTTATTCTCTAGGTGAAATTTTCTGAGAGAATTCGTTTCATAGCAGAAGAATGTTCATGTTTTTGCTTTGTTTGTTTTTGTTTTTGTTTTTTTTACCATAGTGGTTTAGAATATGGCTTCATTTTTTCAAGACAGAACACAGAAGCCTGCTGGATAAACTTATTGAGCTCTTAATCTCATGATTCTGTCTTCATATCACCTGTCAATAGAATAACATTTAAAGATGGAACTGTTCTCCCAAATCATATTACACTTCCTGAGTCTGATTTGCAAATATAAAATTAGATGGAGATGCAGGAAAGGAAGTTGAAGTGATTATTTCTTGCTTTTAGGACTGATGCTTTAGCAAAAAAAATGGGCAGATGAACACATCAAGATAGTTAGCTGAGCACTATGTAGCTAAGCTGTGACCATGAAACCACCCTTTAGCCATCTTGAACTGACCTCTCCAATGGGATTTTTTACCAGAGAAAATTACCAACTATTAGAGATGAAGAAAATGAAAGAGACAAAAGTAACTAAGAAAGGTGTCATACAAGCACTTGCTTGTTACATTTTAGAGTTACCTGGTCCTCGGCATACAACTGTTTCACTGCATGTGACTTGATATCTGTGAAAGACAGAGAGACAGGGGTAGTTTAAGTGTAAAAGTCTCACAGCAACTGATGATGTCTCTACATCCTTATTTCAAAGGTTTAAATGAGATATAGAGCAGAAAAAGGGCAAAGAAAATAGAACTGAACTTCAAAACGGCCCCTGCTTCCATTTGATTTTCTACTGTCTAGTTACTAGTAAATCCTTTTCTACCTCTCAAAGGAGATAAATGTTTCACAAGTGATTCCTTATCTCTTCTGTGTTGATGCATGTAACCCTAATAGGATAGTTTCCAATAGACCGACACATTTCTACTTTCATTTGCAAGAGATAAATGTTCCAGCATCCACACTGTTGAAAATTAATTTTATCTAAATGCTCTTAGGCTCACTATCTGAAAATGTGAATACTCCTATTGCAAATTTTGATCCAGTGGACTTTTATTTTAAGCAGAAGCTTGAGCTGGTTGTGAGAGAGCACCTGTCCATGTATATGTATATGTATATGTATATGTATACGTATACGTATACGTATACATTTATGTATATGTATATGTACATGTATATGTATGCTTTGGATTATTTTAAAAAAATAAGAGGGTGGGAAAAAAAGAAAGGAAGTGGTGAAGTTTCAGAGTGCCAGCAACACTGATGAAGAACGATTGTTACTGCTCCACCAACAATGCCCCTCCTGCCCCCTCATTCTTCCCCAGTTACCCCATTAAATACAACAATGCTGTTGTATTTAAATACATATAAGAAAAAGGAGTTGAGGAAAAAGAAGGTACATAGACACACATATATGTACATGTATGCATATATATACAGAGATATTTTTAAATTTTATTGGGTAAAGTAATGCCCTAATAACCTGAGGCTCAGCCTGTCTGCAGAAATGACCTGTCAGAAACACAGCATTCGCCCTTGAATGCACTGGCTGGCAGAGGTCTGAAGAGCTGAGGAGCATGATAGTACCAGGAGCCCCAGGGCAGCCACATAAATGCCCATTTGCTGACAATGAGCTGTGTCACAACCTAATGAAGCTGCACATAAATAATAAACACATGTGGAGCTGCTCTGCTTTTTCAGGGGGTGCCCACTTGCACTGGGCCCACTGCTTCAGAATTGGGTATGAAGAAATGATAGTTGTGCTATCCTGTCATGTAGTTTATACTAATAATGTCTCTCATTTGTTACTTCATGTTTACTCATCACACTTCACCAGAAATACTTGTAAACCCTTAATTTTCTAAAAGAAAAATTATTTTCTGTCTTTTGTTTCCACTTATATAATCCCTTCCAATTTCCCAATATTGACTAGATTTAAAATAACAGGATTGGAATCAATGGACAGCAAAGACCACTTTCTGCATGCTGACAAGTATACAGAGATAGGTACAGTTTACTGAAAAACATCAATAATCAGCCCTAGTTATAGTGTCCAAACTATTTTCAGCCTAGCATAAATATTGAACACTGATACTAGCTATGGTGTGATAAATTCCAATTCCACTTCTTGTCACAGAAGAGGCTTTCCAACAGACACTAGGATCTTACTCTCTAGTGTGTTTAAGTTGCTGTTTTGTATATCAGTCTCACATCAGCAGCTAGCAGCAGGAGTAAAACCAACCAGAATTGGAGAATAGCAGCCTTTAGTCTCAGGTTTGGATAAGCAGTGGTTTCACACAGTTCCCCCACCCTTTCCAATTGTCTCAAAACAATATATGTTTGACTAGTAACAACATTTAAATAAAAGTCAAGTGGAAGTTAAGGAGAAAACTGCATCAAAGACCAAGATAAACCTATAGTGAGTTCTCCAAAAGGATATAAAATTTTCCCCCCGAACAGCTGTCCCTGTAAGTTTCCTCAGCAAAGGTGAAGGTGGTAAGAAATTGATCTCACAATTCTTCCCACTATTACATTTATTTCGCATCTCTCCTGTCTACTGATCTTAGATAACCTATCGCAGTTTGGGGTAGCTACAAGAAAGACTGAGATGAATATATATTTGAGAGGTGGCAAAGACGAGGCAATCATTCCTTTACACACATGGGCTCATAAACAGGGTTCCAGAGGACCCAGGTGAAGCTGTTTCCGGGCCAGTAAGGTCTGTTAATGCTCTCAGGGCCCAGACAGGTAAAGCCTGAGCTAGCTTAGGTAGTTCCATTGGGAAAAAACTTGATTTCTGGGATAGCCTATAGGTGTCAGCTACTACCTGGCTGGAGAAGCCAGAGAAGATGAAGCCAGACTTCAAATGGAACCGCATGGACAAGAGACAATGAGCAGTCTGAGAATTTCTGAGAAATTCCAATGAGATGTAAGGAAAGCCCTTTTTACAATGATCAGTCAAATACAGGAACTGAGACCTAGAGATATTGAGAGATGTACATTACTGGAGATATTCAAGACTCAGAGGCCCAAGGACTGGAACAGTTGTATCCAATTAGACATGCTCTAAACAAAGGGTTGGATTAGGTGGTCTCTGGAGGTTGCCCTAACCTATCACTCAGTGAATCCATGCTTAGAAACAGCATTATCTTCTTATTGAAGCACAGCTAAAAAAAAAATCACTTTCAGCAATTTAATGGCTCCAGAATACAGAGTGACCCTGCAGCTATGCACTGAATACAGAATTTGTGTTTTGAGAGAGATGCACAGATATCTGTCATATGTACTTCTAGGTTTATCAGGGAGTCGTGTCGCCTTTTCACATTGAACAATATTGTGTGGTAAGCTGGAGTCATCTGAACCTGTTCAGCTTGAGGTCCACTATTCATATGTTTACAGGAGACAACCACTCTAGAGCAAAATTGACCTTTTTATAGAAACACAAATGAAAACCATTGTCATATCTGTAAAATTCAGATAAATTACTCATTACCAATCCAATTTATTTCTCAAAGAACTTCATAGTTTTAATCCTGAATGTCAAACCTTTGCATTTTGCCTATTTCAAAACAATTTGAGCTCCAAAAGCTGGCATTACATGGAAGACAGCTTTATTAGGAACTGAATTAGCCTGTTTTAGCATTTCCATTAGATGGCATTTAAACGTGCACAGAAACTTATCGGTCAGCAGAAGCCATGGACTTCTATACTCTGCTAGTTCTATCACTCACTTCAAATTCCTTTCAATTGCTTTCTTTGAAAAGAGGTATTAATTGCTGTCAATTTCAGGTGTGCTCCCTGTGCACTTTATGATGAGATGATTTGCATATGGCTAATATGCATAGAAACCTGACCTTGAGCTTGAATATCAGTGGGCTCTGCCCTTACCAGTGGTAGGAGCTACCCATGGCTCTGACCTAGACCAGGGAGAAAAGATTGTATTCACCAGTCTCAAGAAAGATGCCCTATGAAATTTGTCAGATGATATTTTATTAGGTTTTGATTTCCTTTCAACACTGACTGACCATTGCTAATCATTTTGCATACTATTCAAAGAGGAGAAAAATTAATCATTTTGTTAGTGCCTTGAATGACTTTTTCTAGATTGTTCATAGTATGTCCTTAACCTTTTGTGCCTTGCTCATTTTGTCAAGGCATTTCACAGTTTTCTGTGATTTCTCTGACCTGTTTTGGTTTTCTTTTTCTCTCATCCCTTCTGTAAGATAAGTAAAACTAATCATTATGCTCTTTTTTTTCCCCCTGATTTTTCTGATCTTCTATATGGCAATTGGTTTGCTGCTCAGAAAACTATTAACTGCAGCATCTCCCTTACCAGATTCAAATCCCCCATCAAATGACATCTGCCATCTGTCCTTCCATAACTGAAGGAGATGCAAAGACTACAGATGTAAAACTTCAAAATCTCTAGCATGTCCCCTTACAAATGTGTTTTATTCTAATAATTTTTCATCTCCCTATATTCTCCTTGATAATTGTCTGTTTATAAAAAGTGTTTTATCACAAAATTTGAATTATGCTACCTGTATAAGGGAAATAATTTCCAATTACAATATTTTTGAATAAAAATAGAGGGCTTTTTTTAGTTTTTACCTCTTTTTTTCCATTGTTAATGATATCAGAAATTTTTATGTGTTTAATAATACAGGATAAGATTCTATTTGAAATATATATACAGCACAGAGGAGACAGACAAGGGTATTGTAGACACATATTTTCTGCTTCTTTATGTAGTGCAGTTAGTATGCATACAAACATGGTTTCTGAAACATAATCTTTTTGTTATGGACACTTTCTGACAATTCTAACATCAGCACAGCTGGATATCTGACAAGCAGGAGGATTTAGAAAAATACAAGCTTGGGCATTGTGATGTGTTTGATTGCAAATATGTCTTATACCAGTGGCAAATGAAGTATCTATGTGTTCGAAGGAGGAGGTGAATACTATATTCGTCTGTGATTCGTCCCCAGTGAGGAAAACGACACAAGGTATTGCTAGAATGAGATACCTTAGCAAAATAAACTCTACTAAGAGAGGTAATTCCTTTGCACCTGGGATGTTTCCACGTAATAAATATTCCAGAATCTAGCTGAAGATCAAGGCCAATAAATGAAGCTTCTGTGATCCTGTCTGTTGACTTACATTAGAGACCCAAGGAGGTAATGGCAAGGCTGTTGTCCTGAATAAACACACAGGGGCAAATTTTCTTTGGATCTTCATACTCATTATGAACAATTACTGATTGCACTATGTACAAGTGAACTCCTACTGCCCTCTTTTTTTTGTAGCTCACTGCAATACTGGTTAACTTTTAGAAAGCAATTTCATACTGTAAATGTTTCTTTCATTCACAGGAATATTAAACAAGAGATCTATAGTTCACACAAAATAGCTCAAATCTACTGTTTAAAACTTTCAAAAGTACTGCTGGCTATGCTGCTTTCTGGCATGAACTGTCTGACATAGTTCAGTGGTAAATTAGAATGTAGGGAGTTTCAGCTACTGCACCTGTTTAAAAGGGTATCTGAAATAACTTGTGGTGTGATCCAGTTTCAGGGTTCATTGGCATACATGACTATTCATGAGATCTCAAGTTATTTTCAGTGAACTCAGGGACAAGATTCCCAGTGACTTTTACAGGAGTAAGATCTGGTTCATTGTTTTTCAATGTTTGTATCTCTACAACAGCCAGAAGCATTTTCTAAGGGCGTATGATCTCTGTGAGGGGTTGAAAAACAGCTTCAGTCAAAGCATAAACTGAAAGAGTTAGAAACTATTGAAACATACTTCAGTTTCCGAAAATTTGCATCTGCAATCAGTCTTCTCAGAGAGAGCAAATTGTTCATTACCTTGTTGAATGTTAATACAATATAGTATTACTGCACAGCTTCTTTTAAAGAAAATTGTCATGTGTTTCATCAAAGTTTTGGAAGTTGTTCTTTGTACTCTGCAGAAGATATATTTGCATGGATATAATTTCTTTCCTTCCTGCATTTTATTTTTAGTGATTGATGACAACAAGGAGCACAACAATCGAAATGCAGACTGAACACAATTCTCAAAGTTTTATACATACAAAATTCTCTAGTTTCATGCATGAACTAAAAATATTTTCTTACACTTCCTTTTAGACCCCAAACTAACAACAAAAAGCATTGGCTTGATAACTAGCTAGTGAAAGGTATAGTATCTCTCCAAAGTTACATGATCCTTTATAGTAAATCTTTAAAACGGTTGCATACCTCTTCTTTGTCAGCAGCAACTATACATTATTGCTTGGTTTTTTATAACAATTAGAATCTTTCCGAGTGTTTCACAGGGAGTATAAAAAACTTGAAAAAATTCCATTCTAAAAATGTCTTTCCAGTACCTAATGCTCTGCAACATTCCTTAAAACAGTTGATTGTCAGCTCAATTGTCTAAAATACTGTACCAAAGCAACTTGATAATATGACAACATCGACATTCCATAAAAACAGGTTAATAAATATATGTTTTTAAGTAGTGGGTTCATGAGGTGATGCTGAAGAGAAGACATATTTTCCGTCCTTTGTTCTAATATTTTTAAAATCTTAGACTTTAAAAGAGCTGGTAAGGATCACTAATATTATTTCAGTTTAATCTAACATGAAATCTAACTTTAAGGTCTTAATTATCCTTTAAATAAAAGACAGTAAAGAAGGATAATTAAAACAAAGTTAGAGATAGAAAAAGATGTATACTGTTTTATTTACTCAGATATGTATGTATTATTAATCTGCAAACTGTAGTCAGTAAATAGCACTAAAATTACACACAATAGGCTGCAACATAGCTCCAGTAATTACTTGACTTCATAGGCACACTCACATTATACATAGAGATTATTGTGCCTTTGACATTGTAAGGAATTTCCGTGCAGAATTCATGCACCATTGCTTCAGGCAAAGTATCTTTTCTTATTTTACAGTAAAAACTGAGTTTGGGGTTTTTTTTTTACTCAAATTCAATAGTAGTTATTTATAAAGGTGTAAGCTTCCAGCAATTTTGCGGATGACACTGAGTTCAGTTGGTGTGTTGATCTGCTGGAGGGTAGGAAAGGTTTTCAGAGGGATCTGGACAGGCTGGATCGATGGGCTGAGGCAAATGGGATAAGGTTCAACAAGGCCAAGTGCCAGGTCTTGTCCTTGACTCACAACAACCTCATTCAGCCCTACAACCTGGGGAAAGAGTGGCTGGAAATGTGCCTAGTGGCAAAGGACCTTGGAGTGCTGGTCAACAGCTGACTGAAAATGAGCCAGCAGTGCTCCCAGATGGCCAAGAAGGCCAAGAGTATCCCAGCTTATATAAAAAATAGCGTGGTCAGCAGGACTAGGGAAGAGATGATCCCCCTGAACTCAGCCCTAGTGAGGCCATACATTCAGTTTTGGGCCCCACACTTCAAGAAAGACATTGACATGCTGGAGTGTCTTCAGAGAAGGACAATGAAGATGGTGAAGGGTCTAGGGGGTAAGTCTTATGAGAAGCAGCTGAGGGAGCTGGGATTCTTTAACCTGGAGAAAAGATTGAGAGATGTTACTACTCTTTGTAACCACCTGAAAGGAGGTTGAAGTGAGCTGGAGATCCATCTCTTCTCAGGTAACAAGTGATAAAAGAAAAGGAAATGGCCTCAAGTTGCACCAGGGGAGGCTTGGATTAGAGATAAGGAAAAATTTTATCACTGAAAGAGTGGTCAGTCATTGGAATAGGCTACCCAGGGAAGTGTTGGAATCCCCATCCCTGGTAGTGTTCAAAAGTTGTGTGGATATCACACTTGGGAATGTAGTATTGAGGTGAACACAGCAGTGTTAGGTTAATGGTTGGACTGAATGATCTTATAGGTCTTTTCTTTGGTTCTCTGACTCCGTGTATGCTGTGACTGCCCTGTAATTTAAATTACAGATTCCTTGAGGCATGTCCTGGGTAACATCATGTCTATTTTGCACAACAGTTGGAATAGTAAGTCTTAGACGTCCATGTTCAAGGCCTTAAAGTGCAGTGCAATGTAGTGCAATATGGGAAGTAATATTTGGCATGAATTCAAAGTCTTAGATAATTACTAATTAATGCAAAAACAGTGAATAAATCCTTCTTTCAGAATGTTGATATTAAGCTGTCCCAGTTAGACATCTGCATATATCTCCCCTATCTTCAAAAAATGTGCTTTTCAAAGGTTCATGCAGGACTACAACAAAGAATGTCAAAGCTGAGCATCGAAGCAGAGAAGGCACACAAGTCCTTGCTGCTGCCATGGAATGGAATATGAAACAGCTTGAGTCACTTTTTTTTTTTTCCACAGACAAAATGTCATTGAAGTCTCCACAGAGCCTAAAACCTGGGCTTGAATGGATTCAAGTGTCCCAAAGAAGTATGCAAAACATGTAAGAGCTGTAACAACTCAAGGTCCATGTAGCAACTCATGCTGCAGAATGCAAAGGATTTCATGGCTTTCTGCATAGATAGAGGTGTTGATGGACATCTAAAATATACAAAGTGTGTGGAAAATAATGTCTGATATAAAACCATAGCCATGATTTCTTTAAGGATAAATCTACAAAATAACAATAATGTACAATGCTTGAATTCCTCGACTGCAACTGACTAATAAAGCATAGCAAGTATGAATGGCATGGACTGGTGTCTGTGTTCATTTAACATGGTGGAAAAATGGATACAGGACAAAAGCTGATGTTTTTGTGACCATAACTCATTTTGCTGCAGTACTGATCTTGTCAGTCTCTATTGTTTTGTTTCTTTATGAAATGGTATCTGATATTCCAAAGCTATTGCAGTCATACAGCTTATTCTGCTGACCCTCTGTCAGAGCTTGAATGAACCAGAGCAAATTACTCCATCCAACCATCTCATCACACTAAATGTCTGTATAAATCCATCAGCTAGCTAGAAAATCTACTCTGAAGGGCTACATGGCTTTCAGTGATCTAATATATTAAAAAGAACTATAGGGCAAATCAGAAATCATGATCAAACGGTTTTTCCCTTTGCAGAATCTCTCCTTTCTAGTGTACTTAGTAGGGCAACCAGAATATAAGCAAGGAAAGACAAAGCATGGGGTGGAGTATGTCTACAAAAGCTGCTGGAGGATTAAGCTTGGTTTTCAACATGTGCCTAGAATAAGAAAGCTTGTTAATCACAACTATGTTTTCTGTGTGTACCTATTCCCCAAAGAAAACAGATCTGATAGTGATCCTGCATTAAATTATGACTTAGTTATCCCTAAATTTCATGCACTTCTTTGTGTGACTTTACCCATGTGGGGTGATCCTCCCTCCATTTCCCCCTTAAGTTTTCCGCTTTAATAAATGGAACATTATTTGCTTTATTCAGAGAATTGACATATGCAGCTAAGAGATACTATGAAGTTTGTTTCTTTATTCTTACAGTTAGTTTTACATAGATGCTCTACCACTTGCAAGAAAGCCCCTATTTCTTTCACATAATGTATCCATCATCATCATCTACTTTTTCATATATAAAACAGTATTCATTTTTTTGTAGCTGAGTCATATTTGGAAAGATTATCTTACGAAAAAACAAAAAAACAGAAGCAAACACCAAGCCAAACAAACAACAAAACAAAATAAAAAAACCGAAACCAAACCACAACCAAAAAAAAATTCCCACTAAGCTTTCACCAAACAACACTTGTTATTTTCTAAGATCTGTGTAAATATTCACTTTGTAGCTCTTATTACAAGCAGTAAAAGACTCTGCAGAGCATGTTGCTGTTGTCCTGTCCTCAATATACACTTTAGAACTGATTAAAGCATCACTGATCTTCATTACTAGCGTTCCAGTCCTCCTGATGCTTGATCACACATGTCAAACATATGCCAGACAATGTTGGATGTCAAGGAAGTCAACCATCATATTTTCTGTACTTCCTCAAATACTTCAGCTAATATATTCTCTCCATCTGTTGCAGAAAAACAAAGATAATGATAATGCAGCAATGCTGAAGTTATCTGATAAATCTATTCTATTACTGTCAAAGGTTCAGACTTTTAGTCGGTAAGGATCAAGTAAGTCCCCTGAAGCTTTGAAAATTTCAGCCAAGATTCTGGCATTTTGCCTTTGGACACAGGAGGAAACTGAATTTCCCATTGTGCCTTTCACCTCCTGTGCAGCTACTGTGCTGCATAACCATCCAACTGCTTCCATTCTTAGGAATTTTCTCTCTTACTCATAAACTGTTCATATTCAACAACCAGATCTTACATCGTGAATAGTCAGACACACATCATGCCATTATACAACCTCTTTTTTCCTTCCTCACACACAAAACCTTTCTCATCAGCAGGTCCCAGCCTTACTGTGCCAGCCCTCTGTATATCTAATGGCCTGGATGACCTCACTCAGAAATTCTAGTCCTTAAAGGAACATGCAGTAGAGTGGATGTAATGATAAGGGAATGGAAGAAATTCACTGTTAGCTGTCAAGGAGGATTTCCACCATCAGCATTAACCATATAATATAGTGGCAGTGGAGGGCAATGAATGTGGAGAGAAGTGAGAGCAATCAGCAAGCTTTCATTCAGTGAGATGGAAGAGCTTGTCAAAGACACAAACAACTAATCAGTTGCCAGCACTGATTGATGTCCCAGCCTGCATTCAAATCTATCATTGTGACCAAGTACTGCCTATCGTTTACCCAGTGGATGGATAAACTAGAAGTAATATATGGTGTCTAAGCAAATAGATCATTAATTCCGCTTAATATGTGGGGGCTAAAGTTTAAATCTTCTTCTTAACAGCAATCTTTCCCTTCGGGGAGTAAAAAAATAAAAAGCTAAGAAAAAAATAATCTACTATGGTTGACTAGGCAACAATTTATTTTTTTTACAAGTTACAAATTCATGGCACTGGATTTTTTTTCAGTTTATGACCCATAATTGTCACCAAGTATTAAATCTATCAGGAAATTTATTAACATCTTAATTAAAATGGTTAAGGAAGATAAGAAATGATATGACAGCAGAGACAGAGGGCTGTCTTATGCTTACGCCTTCCTATTCCCCAAAGTGTTCCCAAGCTCAGTGCTGCTACACTATCTATTACCCTTGACTTTATATTCTTTTTTCTGACTATGAGATGAAAATTTTAAATGCAGACATTCAGTTAATTGGATTTTATTATTGCTTGACTTCTTCTTGATTGCAGGGCATGGCTTTGAATGATTTCTCAATGGTTTGTAAATTCCACATTTTGCACCAATCAGCATCAAAGTTGATAGATTTTGGCAGGTGCTTTTGCAAAATGTTAATTCAGGTAATAATTACTTGAAAAATTGAAGTCTGCATTGATATAAATTACAACTGTCTTCAGACTGGACAGGAGGAAGTAAGCAATCTGCAGTTCTCTAAACTGAGGCATGTTTTTTATCTTCTGTTGGTCATTAATAGGGAAAAATGAAGGTATTAAGAAAGAGTGTCTCAATTTGCTTCATACACTATAATGAAATAAAATTTTAATCTCTCAAGTAGAAATACCCAGCAGTGTGATTTCTATGGTTTTTCAATTTATTAAGATACATTCTGTCTTGTTTTGAACATTGTCGTTAGCCTCTCATCAGGAGGGTGCTGTTAATGAATAATTGATGCTTTCATTCATGATTTGTATATTCTTAAGTTAATAAATTATTAATATCAGGCAACTACAATAATCATAAGTATTTATATATTCCATTTTGTTTAATATACTTCACTTTTAAGACTGTAAAAGAGATCAAAAATACGATTAAAGTATTAGCCTAAAGCACAAGTCTACTGAATTTGTTACTAAGTAGTATGTTTAGAAACATTAAGGCTGAGAAAGAATATTTTTCTCTTTTAACTTCTGAATTATTTTCTGAAAACAAAAAGCCTTTCTGTAGAATTTCCAAATGATCTCCCAACCTAAACCTGACTACACAAAGGAGGATGGCAAACCTGCAAACTCTTCAGCCATGTAGATATTGTCAAAGTCATTGCGTCAGTCAAATGGAAACTTGACTTACAACAGGGTCTTGACCTAAAACACCTGCCAATCATCCTGAGATGGTCAATCTGTTAAGAATCCCTTCAAAGCTTAATTTACAATCAGTAAAAATTAAACACTTAAATAACATTCTCTCCAATGCTGATATGAGTCCGGATGCACTGACAGAAAGTTCTGTTCTCTCTGAATAGTTGCCTTTTTCTCAGTGATCCATTTAACTGGAAAATTCATTGTATTTTATTGTGATCACATTTCAACTACATAGGCAGTAGAAGTGCTTTATGAAAGTATTTGTAAGAGGATGAATTTAATGCTTCACATACTTAAGAAAATTTGTTTAACCACAATGTTTAAAAGCACCTACTTTAGAATATATTCACTAGCTCTTTGCTTTGAGAACTGAAAAATGTATTATTTGAAAAACTTTCATCCATGTATTTGTTCAGAATAAGCTAATTTCTTTTAAGTGAATAGAGCACATAGAGTATCCATTCTATTAAAATTACCAGCACCGAAATGTGCCATAGTTTTTCTTATAATTGTTAAATAAACCTTATAAGATATTTGGTTAGTAAGTAATATATGCTACAATGAAAATGCTGTAAACCTACCTTTACTCTTTAATACAAAAATTCGGTTTTCAAACATTTCTTTGATAGCCTCTCTGAAACCCATAAAAACTACATAATCAACTCAAGTTCCATGAAATAGGCCCAAGAGGACTGAAATACTATTCTGTACTGGGAAATTTTACTGAGCACATAATACTTGTAAGTGTTATTTATCACTCCAGCCCCTGTTTTCCAACTGCTGCTAATGTTGTTTTACAATTTTGTGCCTAAACACCAAACTGCAGATTCAGTTACAGGGAATACTCAGAGCTGTACAGTTTTTCTCTCCATTTCAGAGCATGCTTACTTTGTCAGGAGGTTGATTAATCGTTAGCATTTTTGGTGCAGAACAGAGACTTATGGCAGGGATATTTTAATAAATTGTACTCATATTAATCATCTGATTCTGTAGCTTCTTCTAGACATAGTGGTCTTAGAGTACTTCTGTACATATTGAAGATTTTTTTGATACCATCACTTTTCTCACATTACTTTTGAATCCTGTAATTCTCCAGAAGTTATCATGTTTAAAAATACATGCTTAGCTTCGGTTTGTTTTGGTTTTTAACTTGAAAAATGAAAAGCAGGTGTTGTTTCCTACATTTAAAAGAATTAAAAAAATCCTTGGTATTCAGATATGAGTTGGAGTCCTGGCTAAAAATAATTAATGACTGGGTGGGATTTGAACTATGCTTACCCGTGTTTGTGTATTAGGCATTAAATATACAACCACTCCATCAAAATATTATGATGTATTCAATAAGCAGATTAGAAGTTCAGTTTAAATTTTCACCTATACAACCATGAATTGTAATAGATGTATATTTACATATATTAGAATGGAATCTGTTGTGAATCAGAAATAAGACTCATTTGTCTACAGGTCCTTGCTCTTCCTTCAGAGGAACTTTTGGAAGTCCTACAGATCTGAAGAGACAAAAGCACTTAAACAGTCACTTGAAGTCCCTGGCTTAGAAACCATGACAAATTTATTGTTAAGAAAGGTGCTCAAAGTTCAGGTGATTTTCCAATAAACTAGACATTTGAATGATCATAAGGTTCAGCTCACATCATATAGGTCAGTGAGTAAAAGAAATATTGTCAAAATCGCAAGGTATGCAGTTCCAAGGCGTAAGTCACTGTCTTCAGAGCTGACTATATTTTGTTATGTCATCAGCTCCATTGAGATCAGTGCAATTTGTAACAGAATAAAACACTGTTACACAGGAAATGGATTAACATTGTCATCAGTGTATTTGAATGACTACTCTCTTTTTTTCCCTCAAGAAATCTCACTGCAGCCATTTATTGAATTCCAACGTGCTGAACTCTGTCTTGAATTTCACAAATTTACATTCTCATTTAATTGTGCTTATGTTTCACCAAAGTTTTCATGCAGGTACCTATTGCACTGAAAGGACAAATTTTCAAGTATTTGGAAGTTTAAACTTCACTCTTTTTTATGATTTTTTTACCTTTTTTTTTTTAACATGTCCAGGATTGTCACCTACATGCATATAATGAATAGAACTTGATTAAGCATCAGAAATATGTTGCTGGTAAATTGCAGGAGTTATACCGCAAGTGCTACTATTACATAGATTAAATTACCCCAGTGTTGGTGTTATTAACTTTTTAAAAACATATGGTGTATGTTTTTATGGTAATTAGTAGGGTAATTATATCCTTGCTGTGGAGAACATGTCAATCAAGATTTTGTAAGTGGCAGTTTAAAATATTTTTTAATCTGGTTTGCAATTTTTTTTTGTTTTCTAAGCCTTCATAGGACTAACCCTCACTCCAGATTTTAAGGTTATGGAACGGCCATTCTGTGTCAAACCTATGCCAGTGAGTCATGCAACAAATAAGAAACATCAGGATGAGTCTTTTCATTACACTGGGAGAGCTAACACTATGATCTTAGATAAATTTTAGTAAAGAAAAATGTTGCTTCAAAAGTGGTGTAGTTGCAGGGCCTTTACGTTATTATTCTGAAAGGAAATTCATCAAATTTGAGTTACTTGATATCTGAATTATGTAATTTAACTCCGTATCTGAGCTTCAGCTACTCACTTGCCTCTGTTCTCTTTTAATTCCCTCTTTCAGACAGAAAATGTCAATTCCAAAGTAGTACAGTTTCCACTAAATATATTTATTGCTGAAAGAATGTTTATAGCTGATGCTAAATAGTTTTTTTTCCTCTTTAGGTTTTCCCATGGGAAAAGGTAAACTAAATTGAGATTTTATTCAGTCCATTCACAGATTCTCTTGATGATTCACTCTGTCCTGCCCATGAACTTTAAATAAGCATATTTACCTTTCTGTGCAAACCGGGTGGGAGAAGGAAGAGAATTGCCTGCCATGCTATACTGCAGCCCATCCATACAGATACAGCTGATACAGCAACTATTCCACAACTCTACTCTATACCCACAGACTGCTTTTATTTGAAGGGCGGTAAAAAAAATATAATCATAATTTCTAAATACTCAGATATTAAGAGAGTGAGAGATCATAAAAGACCCTTTTTTTCTCCAACTTGAGAAAGACTAGTCTTTACATGTAAGAATACTTGTTAAATCAAGGCACAACATTTATTTAATCAGTACAAAGACTTCCAAGATTTCCAAGATGTTGCTTGGACATATGACACCTTTCACTTCAAAATGTGTTATTGTGAGACAGCTCCCTTGCTCAGTTTAACATTACTCACCATGGTTACATCAAGCTAGGTCTCAGTCTCTTGTTCCTCCTTAATTTCCTCAGCTGTTGCTTTGGTTGACTTCAGGTGCTTTAGTTACATTTTGATTCCATACCACCACAGTATATCAACTGTTCTTCACTAAGTTTTGTTTTCTTCACAGTAGGTGAGGTAGTCTAGAAGCATTTTGCATGAAACACTTTGCATTACAATATCTTTAATGATTACACATATTAAGCATATACAGGGGAAAAAAAAAAAAGGAAGAAAAAAAAAAGTGCAAGCTGCCTCACAGTTTAGACACCACAATGAACTTGCAAAAAAAAAGGTATGCTAGAAACTCCAAGAAATTTTAGAATACAAAGGACTTAAACCCCTTTGAAAATGGAACTTACCCTTATGCATACAGACAAAAAAAAAAAGTGCAAGGAACTCTTCAGGTGTCTCAAAGTCGGAGCAGAGTGTTGTTCTAACATAATCTGTTCTCAGTGTCTCAGCTAACTTATCTAGAGACATTTCAAATGTCCTTGTCCCATGTATTATGGCGGAAGACACACCTTTGGAACACCATGCTACACTCTCTCATGTGAAATCATACTTAGAGAAAACAATTTTGCCCCAAAATAAAGAATGGTCTGGTCAGCCATTCTGCTCAGTTTGTTTGGATTTGGGTTTTTGTTTGCTTGTTGTTGTTTTGGTTTGGTTTGGTTTTTTCTAGTTAATATTTCTTGTTCATTTTCCTATAAGAATTTTGTCCAAGCTAATGGAATCTGAAACAGAGCCCTGCATTCTTTGTACTCTTCAGCTTTTAACTTGCTTCTTTGGAACAGTACATACACTTCCTAATCATAAATACAAATTTTGTCTCATGGAAATTAGGGGAAGTGTTCTGACTGGCCTAAATGGCAACACAAAAAGGTTTCCCAAATATTTCTTGGGAGTACTGGATTGATTCTCCTTTTCATTATTCATGGCTAAGACTAAGGGAAAAATGTTGCAGGCACTTCACAGAATCTAAGAATGAAATTGAGAAGGAAACGGTCAATGTGTGAGAAGTTTAGGAAAACAGAAGATTTTTTTTTTTGATTTTTGAATTAAAAAACAACCTAACCAAACTAACCAACCAAACAAAAAAAAAATGCAGCTATAGTTACAAGGACTGGTTCTTTCATCTCTGGTGATGTATATGTGTTAGGAAAAATGAGAAAATTTTCTTCAGTAGTAAGGTCGTGTTTTATAGACAAGACAGGAGTGGTTTTTGTTTTTCCTACAAAATTCTTAGAATACCTAGAATTTAATGTTTTATTGGGACAATGGTAAAATACATGAGATTTCTTTACGTTGCGCTAGTAGTAAAGTGACTGAAAACCACTTTCCCTTCCAATATTGTCATCCTATGACTGCAGTGACTCAATGACATTCATCCTACAGAAAATAGCTAGGATTTCAGCATGCAGTTGAGTCCTGGAATTTTATTCCTTCCTTGGAAGTCCTTTCTGTAGCAAAATAGGGATCACTAAAATCTCAAGCATCTTCATGGGCACAGCTCAGGTTTTTTTTAAAAGAGCCAGTAACAGATGCTGATACCGAAATCAAAGATCCCAAGCAATAACTTGGATTAAGGGTTATCTTTCTTAGTCAGGAAGTTCATTTGTTTGCCACTTCCCCTTCACTCTTCCTTCTCTCTTATCATATTGCTGGCACCACTTCATATAGTAGACCATTTTGGAGCTCTACCTTTCACACTTGTTGTTTCTTTCACCTCATGTTGATCACTTGGTGAGGCAGACAGGATCTCATCTGAGGATTGTGTGATACCAACACAATAATACCTTCAAATATTTATACAAACATGTAAATTTTTTTCATGGCGTCTTTTATAGCATATAATTTGCCTTAGGAATAACATGTGTTAATGAAATATGTGTCACTCCACAACCCACTGAGAAAAGCCTTACATTTTCAATAAAATAAGGACAAGGCAGTAATATGTCATACCTGTGAATTTCCTGGTTCATTATTTTCCACTTGTAGACATTGAATAAGAAACAAATAATCCTGGAGAAAAAATAAAATTGGCATAGATTGACTCTTAAGTCTTTACTGGCATGTTTAATTATCTCTTGTCCTGACCTTTAAGCCTCTAGAGAGACTTGCCAGAGTGTTCAACATTCTTCCTGTCTCTTATATAGTCATCTGCAGCTACCAGCTTTTAGGATCCCAGTGGGAACAACTTTGAGGTATAGTATAAGTTTTTTTGACTAATTTTTTCTGGCTCACTGATCCTCAAGTGTAAAGTGATATCATACAGCTGTTTTTTTCCAGGACTGAAGGGACACACGGACAGAGGGGAAACCAACTACTATTTTTTCCTAAAACTTAAATCCAAACCTCTTAGTCTGTAGTCCAATCAAAGTCCAAATTATCCTTGCAGATTAGATTTATAGAATTGCATTATACTTTCAGGCTGGTGACATTTTGCCAAGGAGTACACAGTGCCTACTTTCCTTTAAAGTTGTTGCAGTATTTTGCTGATAGCTGCCAAAAAGAGCAACAGGTACATGAACAGTCATTGATCCACAGGATTTTGTCAATTATTTATACATTGACAATATCCAATTTTAACGAAGTATTTCATGTCTTGGATTTTCATACTTCATGTCAAAAGGTGGCAGAACTCATCACTGCAAAGCTTTGTCAGAGAAGGCTAATTGTCCATAGTTTCATCATACACGAATGCCTCTTCGGATCATTTTAAATGCCATTATATGGCAGAATATTATTTGTAAAACAGTTTCTTTCTAAATGTTTTTAGAGCTGACAGAAAGCTCTAGCTTAACACTTTTATGGATTGTAGAACAACAGGTACAACTCAGAAGCAATAATGAGAATCTCCACGGCATCACCACCATGCCTTCGGGATAACCTAGTGCCAGTAATTTTTTTCTGCGAATTCCAAAGTTCAGCCAAATCCTCGACTAAGTCTGAGAAAAAAACAACCAAACAAACAAAAAAAAAGAGGAGCCAAATGGAGATAACAATGACGCTTTTGTTTTCTGGACATCTGCCTACATAGAGATCTCCAAAAAATGTAACATAGATCACTAAGGAATTATCAGCCTGTAATGACATTCTGTTGGTACCAGCTTACACTGGGTATGAACTGGTTGCATAACGATATGCAGTCTTCTTGCCTACCACAAGAAGGGGTATGTTTGCAGGCAAGGTTCAGAAGACTGAAGTGAAATCCACTCTTTGCCCCATATATAATTTGTGAGTGCAGACACAGGTCTATAAAATGAGGAGAGTACTACTATTTTTGTGGGTTCTTTTTTACTTTTCTTTCATTCTTTGTCTTTTGTGTCTGCTCAGTTCCTGAGGTCCTAACAGACTGTCTCATGATTACTAAGCATTTCTAACATAGCCTGTGTACTTTAATAATACAAACAATTAATAGGGCTTATAAAAATAGTATTAATTCAATAGTCATGTGTGAATGTGTTGTCTTGCTACAGGTATGCTTACTATATGTTTGTGGCTGCTTCATCTCCCAGGTAATTGGATTGACTTAAACTGCACCATCTCTGGGATAATTATTCCATTATCCAAGGAAGAACAGAAAAATCTAGTCTTCATCTAGCTCTGACAATTACAGATCATTACCAAAACAACCCAAAAAGGAAGATTAATGCTATATAGGTAATTTATATTAAACTATCATCATCATCATTATACTATATTACAGGCATATATATATATATCTTTTACCTCTGCATATATACATAAATATACATAGCTATAAACAAATATAAATAACATGGATGCCAGGAAATGCAGCAATCATAAAATATAGTTGAATCATGGAGGAGTGGTTCACAATATTTGACACTCACGTACAGTAAAGCAGTCTGTCCCAGAAACTTTCATACATACATAGATTTAACCAACTGTTTTCATCTACCTTTGGAAACAGTGTTCTTCATTGGACTTTTTGCTTCTGCATTAGAGTTGCTTAATGGCAGGAGTGTCACTGCTGCATGCTGTGCCTGGTTATTATGACTGATGCTACTAATTATACTAATACCATAAAAATCATAAATAGAAGTATTTGTTCCATCAGCTGTCAGTTTTGATACCCATAGTCATAAATGAAAGTCAAGGAAAGAAAAAGGGAAATACTTCATCGATTCCAGAAGTGTGCCTGGCTATTCAGAAATAATTATACTACTTGATGAACCATGGTACTGTCTCCTCTTGTCTGCCTGTTTGATTACAGATCAGATACCAGCACTTAATGGGTAAGTGATCTGCCACAAAGCTTCCCTTCATGTTATGTTTCAGGAAACATTATAACAATTCATGGGATGAAATGCAGCTTTCTACCATATGCTGACATATCACAATGCAAGATGGTGAAGTGTCATAACCAACGCTTTGCAATGTGATCTGCCACCCATGAAATTGAATGCTTCAGAAAAACAACATGCCAGTTCTTGAATAAACTCTGACTCCAGTATGTACTGCAGCCAGTAGACTGTGTAAAATGTCTTAAAGTTATCCCTAGATTGCTCAGCTCTTCTGCCAATATAAAACTAAGAGTCTAATTTTAGCTCACATTGGAAAGAACGCAGTTAACCTTACAACACTGCAACACTACACTAGCAAGATTTTATTTCAGCCACTACAGTAAATGCTGACTTTTAACTTTTATAAGGTTATTTATTAAGACATGCAGTTACCTCCCAGTACACACAATTTCTCTATGACTGTGAATGGATAGCAAAGGTCCCAGTATTTATTAAGCTCTGCTACAAATCAATTCTACTGAAATAGTCATAGCGTATTCTATTAGTAAGTGTAAAAGATATATATGCAATATTATGTCAGCCTCTCAGCATAACAGCAGTGAGATTTGTACTGTAGTTCACTGCGGTGATCGTGAGTCAGCATTTTCAGTACAGGAAGTGGAAATTAAGGTAACCCCGCTGATAAACTGCAAGGAACAATAATTTTCTTCTTTACTCACAATAAAAGCCTAACTGGAGAAACCCAGTCTGGCTGTACTTGGCTAAGCTGGGCATCTTCTTGCTGGGGTGACAAAGACACCAGCATGCTGCTCGAGATTATTGTCCTAAATAGTTCATGTAGTGTTATGTTCTTCGGGGGTGTGGGGAAGGAAAGGCAGATTTCACTTTTATTAAAATTTTGTTGACTTTCGCTGACATGTAATATGTTTAGTTTTATTTAATTTAATTTAGTTTAGTTTAGTGAAGACTGCTGCATTTGGTTACTTGAAAGGACAATCTGAAGTCAAGACAGGAGAATCTGAAAATACCACAATATTGCTGGAAACAGCAGGAGATACTTGTCTTCTAAGCAAACTGTCAGGAGGGCTCATGCAGTAAATTAGCTGGCCACTAGGTAGTATGGGGCTAATTCTTGGTATTTACTTGAAAAGCGTTGAAGTAAAATTTGGCTCAATATTGATTACACCAGGATGTTGACACATTGCTTAATCTTTGAAAAACAGTCATCCCAGCCTCTTTAAAACCAAAAGCATTTGCATGTCCTGATCCAAGCTAATGTTTCTCATTGGCTATTGCCAGTAAACTGTCACTAAGATATAGAAGATATAATTCTGGTCATAGTTCAAGGACATAGGGAATCCAGATTACTACCGACAGAAGAGTAGAAGGTCAGGATGATATTGATGCTCTTTATCCCTCTGTTAGCACCATCAGTTGATTTTCTCACTCAGATGGGAGACAGTGACACTACCAGAAACTGCCCCATATATACCATGCTATCAGTTTGGACAAAGATTTCAGTGTTGTGAGAAATGGTAATCCAAGAATAATTATGTCAGGAATGTCTGATTCCACAGTACTGTGTAGGACACAAACTAATTACTTCTTGTGTTTCAGTACCTTGACATATTCTAACTTAAGGTGTTAGTCAGTAACTCCATGTCTTCTAAAACCTCGTTGATCTGTTCTTCTGTTATTTTAGTACTATAAATGAATTGTTGGTTGATTAGGAGCTATGTTTTTACAGGAATACTCAACAAACTAATTTAAAAAATTTATTATAACAAAATCTTATTTCTTGGAAGAAATAGCAGACAAGCATTTCACTTAATAATTACTTCTTTCTTGTGTTCTAAAATCCCAGAAGAAAAGATCATCTCTACTCTTACCCTCCAATACTGTTTGGACATGATGTTTTTCTTTCATTATTTTCTCTATACAGTTAAATGGAGTAAATTTTTACAGTTACTAGAATCTCAAATATGATTTGTGTTGTCTTTCAAGAACCTGCTGATTTTTTGTGAACACTACAATTACTGTGTACGTGAAGGGAGGGTGTCAAGGGGGTGGATCCAGGCTCTTCTTGGTGGTGCTGAGCAATAGGACAAGAGGCAATAGACGGAAACTGATTCACAGGAAATTCCACCTGAATATGAGGAAAAATTTTTTACTCTGCGGTGACCATGCACTGGAACAGGCTGCCCAGGAGGTTGTGGAGTCTTCCTCACCAGAGATGTTCAAGTACTGTCTGGTCACAATCTTTTGCTTGAGGATGACCCTAGCTGAGCAGGGAAGTTGGATGAGATGACCCACTGTGTTCTCTTCCAACATTACTCATTCTGTTATTCTGTGACTATTTTTAAAACGCTTTCTCATTTATTTTCTGTTCTTAACATATCATTGTCATCCGCATAAAAAAATCGTAGTGGGTTAATATTTATCAAATAAAATTTTGTAAGATACATAAAATTTTTGTAATTGTCTATTCCCTAACAAAGACTTCAGGATCATTGCTGTAGAGGTAGCTTCAAGCAGACATGAATTGGTCCTCTTTCAAGCCATTGCAGCTGAGGCAGTACAAATCAGGATGCTGTACAGTCCCTGAAGTAACAAATTAACATTTCCTTTATGTGCTATTCTAGCCATCCCAGAGAGAGATACTAATGTTATAGATGAATTATTTCTCACTATCCTTCGTGGTGTTACCATCATCGATAGCACTGAAGACAGCTGCAAAGCTTGCTTCAGTGTTGTGAGGTCATAATCAAGCTTAACATCAGCAGCCTGAGAAAATCTGTTGGAGTTTGTTTCTTTTTCTCAAATGCATATTCTTCTGTACCTTGTTCTCTACTTCCGAACAACAAAAGGCAAGTGAACACAGCTTTGCTTCATCTCTCTAAGAAAAAGTACCCCTTCTACAAGAGAATCCTGCTCTAAATAATATGCAATCTAATCCACTCTTGACAAAATTAGTGTAAATTATCATGAAACATAAAGAGTCACTGACTTTCTTAGGAACTGTTTCTGGATGGCCTGAGGCATTTCAGGCATTTTATCCCTGTCAACTCATGTAGAAGCAGAAATGTGATAAAGAGATGAGATGACACTGAAATCAGAGAGGGCAGGGGGGCTGAGTGAGCATCTGCATGGTGCTTAGTTGAAGCTGTGGTTAAAGTATGGCAGGCAATTATTCAGTAGCTGTTGCTAGCTCTGGAAGACAGCAGAACACAGTGTCAGAGACTTTGTCACAGCTATTAAATAATAATTTTAAAAAATGGTCTATCCCAACTGTATGTCTAGTCCAGCTACATAGTAAAATGAGAAGCTGCCAGATGATCCTGATATCACAGACATGCTCCTGTTATCACAGTAGACAGCTAATCTGAGCCACCTAGTTTTACGAACAAGCTAATGGTATGATTTTACAAGAAAGAGGGCAAGAACTTAATGGTTTGTTAGCTAACCAGAGATTACCAAGGCAACTCTAAGTTCAAAATAAAGAGTGTCAAGTCAGCTGAAGAAGTAAGAATAAACAGGGTTGTTTATTTAGGAAGTGATGAGGGTAGTAAAGTTGAAGAATGTGGGAAAGAAAAAAGGGTATATAAGGGGTGCCATTAGGTGGTCAGCTCTGCTCTTGATCACTGTAGTTTGCAATAAGACTATAACCCTTTGCTTTTTTTGAACATACTGATGTCAGACTTCCACAGTCAGGAAAGCTGGACATGTTTTTCCCAAGTGTTGTTGGGGCGTACTGTGAGTGCTCTTCCAAACCTCAACAAGGGAAGAACCAGAGGGTGCCTTGTAATAACATCATCTCTTCTTGACAGTAAAGGTCATGTTTTGAAATTCTGGAGCATGAAAAAAACACTGTGAAAGGAAAAAATAAAATGCCATGAGGGCTTTGGTCAGAAAAACGGACCAGCAACATGCTGAAGAAAATGTGCAGCAGACAAAGGACTAAAAGGGTAGTTTGAAATCCCACTGAAAACATGTAAAAGGGAAACTTCAAAATACAGAGGATCAAAATTGTCTAAAAAATTTCAAGCCACAGAATATGTATCTTGAAAAATATTCCTCTTAAAAATAGAGGTAACTGCAGCAACTTGTTTGTGATGCTTCCTTAGCCAAGTTTATACTTGCAATAAATTTGTACTGTAATGCGTGGTCCCACCTTAGTCTATGCAATAATAGTATATAATAGGTTTTATTGTTTTGGAGCATCACAGCCTATTCTTTAAAGGAAACTTGCAAGTATGTTTACTGAAATAATAGCAATAAAAAGAGTAAGAAAAGATCCACAACATTAAAATGACTATATCTTTTTAAAAGTTAACTAGCGCACAATTTAAACTGTTTAAGAAAACAGATCTCAGCCTCCTTCTGCTTCCAGTTTTAAAAAGCAATTACTTATCTATTTTTTTTCAAACAATTATTACAGAAGGATTTTGCCTTTCTCTTTCCTTTTCCCTTTCCCTTTCCCCCTTTCTCCCTTTTTCCATTTCCTCCTTTCCCCCATTTTTCCCTCCATTTTTTATCTTCTCTTTGTGTTTTGTGTTGTTTGTTTGTTTGCTTTCTTCTACTTCCCTTTCCTCCTTCCCCTCTTTTCCTTCTCTTGAGATGATAGATGTCTCTACTTACTGATTGCCACAAGAAGTGTATCAAACAGCTTAGCAGTTGCAGTTTGTCTGGGACAGAGTTGATTTTCTCCATTTTTCTGATGTTTGCATGGTGTTGTGTTTTGTTTTTGTGACCAAAACAGTGTTGATTACACATCCATGTTTTCAGCTGTTGCTGAACACTGCTTTCACAACGTTTCTCACTCTGACTAGCAAGTAGGCTGAGAAGGGATGCAGTGGGGACAACTAACAAAAGGAGTATTCTGTACCATATGAAATTGGATTCAGAAGTAAAACTGATAAAATTGGAAGAGAGACTGCCCTAAGTTCATCACTCATATCACTTACTGAATTGTCTTTTTCTTATCCCATAAGTTTTTTCACTTTTACCCTTCTGATTCTCTCCCTCATCCAGATATAGGGAAGTGAGTGTGCTATAGATGGGAGCTTACCTGACAGCTGTGACAAAGCTACCACAGAGACTTGTATCCCTTCAACATAAGAAAGTTAATCTAAAGAAACACAGAATTATTATAATGTCACCAACCACTATATCCTGGAATATTTAAATCTCTGCAGATTTAAGTCTTAGGGTGCTTTATCTCCATGCTCTGATATAATATGTGTGACTATTTGCTTAGATAATGCTCCTATTGCTGACTTCTACAAATCTTTCAATCTTCCATGTGGGTCTTATGTGTTTATAATGTTATGTAAGTACTGAAAGTGATATTTTGACTTGTTACAAAAGGGAAGACTGAACAATGACTGTAGTGCCTCAATAAAGCAGATCACTCTTGATTTTGAAGTTTAAATTTTTCACATTAGCCTGTAATATAACAGTTTTATTGGGCCAATAAAAAATAATTTTTAAAAGCTAACTCTGTTTTCAGAAGAAACTTTCAAAATACAAATGTGAATATGTCTTCAAAATGTTGTTAATTTCCAAATACATTGTAAATCTAAATACTCTGCTGAAACTTGGCACCTACTTAAGTAATTTCCAAAAATCACATCAAGTAATCATTTTGTAAAATATATTTATAATGGTTTATTTTATTTATTTATATTAATAATATAAGGTGGTTATATTTAGGTTGGCAGGGACCTCTGGAGATCACCTGGTCCAAGCCCCTTGATCAAGTATGGCCACCTAGAGTCAATTGTCCAGGACTGCATTTAGATGGCTTTTGAACATCTCCAAGGATGGAGACATCACCACTTCAAGGCAGATTGTACCACAGCTTAGTCATGCTTACAATGAATAAGTGTTTTCTGAAGTTCAGAAAGAACCTCCAGAAAGTTCTATTCTGCAAAGCTGCATTTCAGCCTGGAGGACCCCAGATGTTCAATGAGGATATTAAACACGGCTGGAGACATTTCTGACCCCTGGAGTACGCTGCTGCTTAATGGCCTCAGAAAGTAAGTAATCACTTAGTTATTGGCTGAGTATTTGATTTCTAATTTGAAGCCTCAACTTAAAATAGTAAAACTTTATCTCTGTATACTTTTCCAATACAGCTGTTTATTCTTCCTTTACTTTTAGTAATTTTATTGTCTTTTATTCTCTTATTACAATGTGGGGGGGTTGATTTTTTTTTTCATTTTTTTTCCTTCTGTTTTTACCTTATCAGTTTTACTTAGAAATATTGATAGGAAAGCAGACTTGCAGACCTATTCCTTTACCCTAGATTTCTCTGTATAATAAGGATGCAGGGATGTTAGACCAGATGACCTCCAATGATTCCTTCCAACCTTATCCATTCTGTGATTATGTGAAAAGCATACTGGTTTTCCTTCTTTCTTCATATACGTATCAAAATTGCATATCTTTATCTGTATTTCTGCCCTGTAGAGTAGATACAGATATAAGACATTTAGGTCAACAATAGATCTAATATTTTATAAGCACAATCTAAAATAGCTTTAAAGCAAATTTGAAACCTCATAATTCCCTTTGCTTTCTACTTTTTAAAGTATTTTTATCCAAAAAAAATTTCATTTAATCGTTTTTGTCTATATATGTGTGTTGATGACAATTCATATAGAACTTCTATCTTGATATCATTTGAAAATCCTTACTTTGTCTCATTTATTATTTCTATTTATTGTTTTAGGGTTTTTTCTTTAATTTCTCCAATGAAGACGAAGGAAAACAAATGTGAAAGCAGGAAAAATAGAACTAAATTTACAATTTTAGCAGCTACTGTTTCAGTTAATTTTGATGGTGAGCCTGAAATTCATAGTATTTAAAGCCACAACATGCTAAAGTAAACTTCCGATAAAAATCTCTTCAAATGACTGTTTCTATTTGTTTTCAATATTGACATGATCCAGAATCAACCTTTTTCATAGTCCTCTCATGCTTTATAAAGAAAATGAACTATTTTCTAAGAGAAAAGGCTGGAAGCTGGAGAATTTTAGCTCTTACCCAATGTCTACTTTTCAGGACAGAACTCCAAGTTTCTTGAATGAAGCCTGGGAATTCTTTTTGGTTCTGTGTCACAAAGATATTGAGATCAGGAATATGCTTTTGAAACATTTTTGAATCCAAATGAGTGGAGTCAAATGGCAAAATAAAAGCTATGGTTTATTCTGTTTGTTTTTTTCTGGTGACACATAAATGCCAATTGTTTAGCAGAAATACCTGTCAGGACATGAACTGGGAGTAGAACATGCTTCATGAACTGAGCGCCATTGTGAGATCTTAGACTAATTTAACTGATATATCTGCTTGAAGTGCCTTACGGGATGAAATTCCTATTTTTTTTCCAGACAATATGCTTTGTTTTGGCTAAATAATTTCAGCCTGGCAAGCTTTGACTCAAAGTGTAGCATACTGGTGTTAAATTATACAGAGGCAAGATTAAGTTAATAATTCTCAAGACTACATTTTCATAGTGTGGGTTACAGACTGAGGAAGATTGGAATTAGTGATCATTGGCAATCACATTGATTCTGATCTGGCACGTTGAATCTTATCTGCTTTTAAACAGATGAGTCTGATTGCTACGCGTGCTTTGCATAACCCTATTGCCTTTATTATTTCAGCTAATTGCTCATTCTTTATCATATGAACAACTTTTATCACAAGGACAAAGCCACTATCAGTGCAGACAAATATAGAAATAAGAGGGACTGAATCCACAATCAATTAGGGCATGTCATCTTAAGAATTTCAATCTGCAATGAAAATTTAAATCCTAGATTAAATCCCTTTCTGAGAACACTATACTTAGAACTTAGGCCTCTTGTGGCCACCACTTACTGTGTTAATTTGTTGTTTGTTTACTGTTGGTTTGTGATTCCCTCTTTTTTTGCCACATCCATCCATTTTCCTTCATTTCTAATTTAGAATGAAGTTTCATTTTGGCAAGAGAACTTTATGTCAGCAATGGTGCTCTGTAAGCTTTCAGGAAGCTTACATCCTTTCCTCTGGTCAAATTCCACCACTTTGGCTCCTTGAGATTCCCCTGCGCTATTTCAGATGAGCAAGGCTGTCGGCATATATCCTCTCCAGTTGCAGCTATGCCAAATGAAGAAGTTATTGCTCACAGTTGCTCACTACTAGTGTCTCAGAACCGACAGCTACAAAGCTTTATTTACAGAAATTGTATTTATTTCAATCAGAAATCAGAACATTACATCTATGCGATGTGAAAAGCAAATTTTAGCCACATTGCTTCTTTTAAACTGAAAACAGTTAGAAAACACCTGCAGGAGAGTTCAGTTTAGACAAAAAAAGTGACACCCTGTCACCTGGAAGGAAGAAGTTCCGAATTCGTCTGTCACAGCTGCCGTAGGTGCTGCAGGTTAAATTAGAACTGCTTTAGTTCACAACATGTGGAATGGTGGTTGGTTATTATTTTATCTTTTAAGATGAATTATAAGGTTGCAGTCCTGTATGGAGGGTGACTCTATAGTCTAGGGTGTGCAAAGGGGTGGTGGACCACAGCATTGCTTTTGCCATTGAAAACAAAGCATCGCCTCAAGGTAAAAGGCAATTGTAGGATATTTGTGTTTAGTGAAGGATAAAATTTTTTGCAATAGAGTGCTTTGTACTCAGTGGTAGGCAATTGGCCCTTTAATAGTTTTATAGTTTAAAACATGTCTAAGACTTTATCTCAAAGATCCACAGTAGAGATAAATATAATTTCATGTTGGTCTATAACTATGTTGCACGCAACTAAGTACTAAGGACTGGTAATAGTAATACTTGGACCTAAAACATTTGGCCCTTAAAAGGTGAAAGAAAAGCATTCATTTGTGGAAAAATATTGAGATAATTCCTTTGTATGTGATATTCAGGCCTTTTTTTTTTGGTTTTGGTTTGTTTTTTTTGTTTGGGGTTCTTTACGGTATGCAGATCTTTGATGACGTTACAAGCAGAACAGTTGTTTTATAACATCTAGTTTAAAAAAATTATTTGCATTTCAGACTTGAGAAAATTTGAAAGTTACATGAAAATTAGGACTCTTGAGAGAATAAACAGTTTTAAGAATTCAAACTATTTTATCCCCCAAAAAATCTTTTTTTTTTCATTTTCATGCCTTTTTTTTTCAAAAAAAAAAGTATTTTAAAAAAAAAAGTTACATGAGGGAAAGACATACCCAGATCAAAATTTTGGGTGTTAATCTCATTTTTTTGATGTTTAAAGTTATTTTCTTCAGTTAAGGTTATCTGAATTACCTTGTCTTCCTCCTGCTCCCCCAGTTCCTATGTAATTTGACCTTTCAATATTTCTGGTTAGAGATATATTATGAAAGCTTTTATTTGCTTCCTATGCTCTGGTCAAGTAATGAGGTGCTCTTCTAAACAGCAATCAGGAAAAGGGAGCATTATGATAAATCAAAACCTTACAGTGACTTCACATTTTCACTGGTCAAATAAGAAACTGACTTTGAACTCAAAACAGAACTGCCTCTTTGTGAAGTAATATTTGGTGTTGGATGATGTATTACTGTTTGAGTAACTGAAAACTCAAAACAGACACACACACACAAACATACACACACAAACACACTTTTATCTTCTAGGTTGCTACATGTCTAGTAGATTAAACATTTGTAATGAAGTGTCTGCAGATCTGAATACTATACAGACCTTTAGAGATTCACCGTACCTAATACTAGCTTTTTTGTATTCTGACCAAAATACTTGAATCCCACAGAGGAGTTTATTTCATAAATTCTGAGGAAAAAGAAGATTGTTTCTAGACAAGGGACAAGAGAAGCATAAAGCTATGGAATGACTATTTGAATGGAGTTAGTATTGGAAAAAGGAGAACATAAAGTTACAGGGATTCCTTTATGCTTTAAGCATAGAATTAATTTTTCTTTCCATTTATAAAAGCAATAATTTCCAGGGCCTCCTTTCAAGTCATGAATATTTTACCCAGAGCTCTCCCTGAGAGGGAGAGAAACAGCTTTTCAACCAGCTGGTGCAGGGTTATATTTGGCATATGGAGCCTGGATTCAGTTATTGACTTAGAAGCCCATAAGTACCCCCTCAACAACAGTCCTGTATGTAATACACATTGTTGGGGAACTCCTTAACACAGATTTCTAAGGTGTCCAGCCTGCTTGTCTACTAGCAACACAATATACAGCAAAACAGAAGACTTGAATGTAGATCAGCTTGATAAAATCCTAAGGCTGACAGAAGCTTGGGAGACTTCAGAAACAAAATAAACTCTGGGAATATGTTTAATGAAGAACGAAACAAAAACTTGTCCACTAAGTCTTAGAACCATTTTCAATTCATTTTGCATGGTGAATTAGTTAGAGATAACGAATTAATAATGTTGAGAAAGGACGTACACTTTATGCAAGTCACATATACAATACAATCAGCAAAAATAAAAGTTTTTGAAGTCTCTTTTCTTTACAGCTTCAAATTTCATTTTTTTCCTTGATGAGGCAATTAAAAAACATTATCCAAATTGTTTGTTAAAATTACTTTAAAAATTACTTTTGGAAAACATTTTGCAAATTCTTTGTTCATTTGCCCGACAAAAAAATAGTAAGATCTGTATATGCCGTGTTCAATGCATGTGTTGGAAAGGCATGTAACAGCTGGGATCTATCACTGCCAAGCAATAATTAAACAAAGTTGGCAACAGAACTCTGGGAAAAGTGTTGTATGCAAAACAGAACCATATATCTTCTGTAGAAAGTTTTTTGTGGTTTTGTAAAAAATGCATTCAGATAACTTTCTCTTGAGTTTTTTATTTTTTAAATTTGATTAGTTACAAGTAAAGACATTTTCAGTGGGGAAGTTAAGTCTGAAAATCATTAAAATAAAGGTCAGTTAAGTAGCAGAATTCCCAAAATTTGCCTTATCTAGAGAATTAGAACAAAAATCACAACTTCTTAAGAGTATCCATAATAAAGAAACTCTGTTTAATTTCTGGGCTAAGAGTTGTGTAAATTTTGTAATAGGCTTTGCTTCAAGGAAATATTGTAATCCAATTATGTGAGGTGTAAAC
Organism: Cephalopterus ornatus; assembly: GCA_013396775.1. Lineage (NCBI taxonomy): Eukaryota > Metazoa > Chordata > Aves > Passeriformes > Cotingidae > Cephalopterus > Cephalopterus ornatus. The sequence continues at coordinate 43,172 of VZRE01011328.1, forward strand.
ATATAATTTACTCTTTCAATCTAAATTCTGGCTCTAAGGGTGAAGTATATTGAGTCAGGAAAAAAAAAAAACTGGTAGGATGATCATGTCTTTAAGAATGCTTACCTATATATTTTTAAACTCTAAGGAATTATGTCTCAGTGGTCTTTCATAGTACGATATATTTAAATCAGACAAATATGATTTACTGGCAAAAATTAGTTCAACACACTGTTGTCTCCACATCTAAACATCTTGAAAGGAACACAGTCAGAAGTTAGTTACACGTAACAAGTACTTAAAAGGAAATTACAAATATCTCATTCTCATGAAGTGAGAGAAGGAAATGAAACTTTCTGTAGAAACTGCTGTGAATAATTTTGTCATCTCCAGGTAGTAACTATAAATCTTATTGACATTACATGGCACTATAGGGCTGGAATTAACACACCAGTTCACCGGCCTGTACTGCAGGTTGCACCATAATGGTTTGAACCAAGATAATTGAGAAGAACTCAGAATTTATGATGGTGAGATTTTATTACTTGCTTATTGCTATTGGCAATGTATGAAGCTGTTCTGGAGTTGTGCTCACTTTTTTAGGAAAGGGCTTAATTGTTATGATGATGTCCTATGTTCTTGACTATTATTCAACATTTAGTCCTTTAGGTCAGCCAACCTGCCATAGAATATCTATTTATTAAGTAGAAGCCAAAGGTACTCTTCCTTTAGTTAGAGACATTTCACAGGACCGACATCTGTGAATAAATTGAGAGTTCTCAGTACTATAATTCTCATGTTTTCTGTCTCTCCTCATAGTGGTAATCATTTTACCTCAGCTTGTCTCTTTTATTTAATTAGTTCTGAGCAACTGGAGCCTGGAGAATATCCTCAACAGTGATTTTTTACTTCTTTTGTCCTTTCCTTTACCTCTAATCACTTAGTCCTTCCCCCAGTATTATTTGTATCCATTCTAAGTAACTCTTAGCAATAGTTGTCAAGCATGCTGCCATGATTAGGTGTACAGTAACATGGAGGATTAATTTTTCAGTAGTCTTCTCTTATTGCCCCAATATGACATAGAAAAGCAGGTAATAAGCAAGTATAACCCCTTTGAATTTAGAACATTAAGATTACTTAAACAGTAAGATTACTAGAAAACTTTCAGAATTCCTGGTTATTAACACAGCAGTTTACATTGCAAATCTTGCAAGTTTTTCAGCCAGCTATGTGCTCTAAAGGCATCACAGAAGAGTATCACAGTCTGTAAAGTATTGTATTTAAAGCTTCTATCTGCCGCTAAGCATAAAAATGTTTCCTCAGGAAATGTAGCTGGTTATTATTGTGGGAATACAGTGGTCACTGAGGTGACGTTATGTAGGAACTTTTCAATGCAGATCAATACTGGCAATTCATTTGGATGCGTATGAAGTTTCCAGTGTTAGTCTGTTAATGGTGAAAAAGAGTAATAGCGGACAGGATGTAGAAACAGAAGCAAAAGGAAGACAAAGATAAAAGCAAACAGACTTCTTTATGTTAAAATGGAAATGTAGAAGGAGGAAACAAAGCAGATTGCAGTGTATAATTTGCTCATGTACATCGTGGGCTACCAAAGAATGGTCCTGCTATTAAAACAGCTGAATTGCCAGCTATGACAATGATCCTGCATTAGATCCTTAAAGCAAGCATGACTGCAATTTTGCACCCTATTCCTCCTGCATATACACTGGTGAAGTAGCTAGATATCATTTTAAAACAAAAATGAGAAGTGAAAAAAATTCTCTCCCCATTTGCAGTAAGATATAACCATAGGTCTTTTCACTATATAGAACAAGCATGTTGTCACCTTTCAAATTGTTGTAGATTAATTTCAGTGTTGAAAGACAAGGTGAGTTCTTATGCAAGTATTTGTGCTTAATGTAGTAGACTAGTAGACTTTAGGAGCAGGAAAAGTAAGCATTCCAGGAAATGAAAGTAGGAATTGTCTGCAGTACAAAAGATACTGTAGTAAGAACCGGAGACTAAAAGCAATAGCATTATCATCCTGAAATCCCTGGATTCTTTCTGTTAGTTACTATCACTTCTTTGTAAGCAGATGAGTCATTTATAACAGAAGATTTTCACAATTCTCATAAAAATTTTGGGTTATATTTTTCTCACCTTTGTACTGTCCAAATATTTGTGAACCTAACCAATGAAGTATTTGTAAGCATGGAACTTTTGTGTAGACACAATTAGGATCTCAAAAAGACTAAGAAAATGAGATGTATCAGTATATTTTACCTTAAACTAGTAATTAAAATTCAATAATTAACTTATATGGTTATTCATATCCAGGAGGCAACAACCTTTATAATGATGACCCAAATAAGCAGTGTAAAAAACATAATGCTGCAATAGAAGATCAGTTCTTTAAAGACAGACCCCCTACAGTACTAAAGTACTATATTTTTTATCATGTGATGTGTCAAGGTGTTCATCACTTTTTCTGAATTCTGTTTTTCAGAGAACTTGAAGCAATTTTAAACCGTTTGATTAATTCATGAAAATAATGAATTGATGGAAAAAATGGAGTTTAATTTCACTTATTAAACCAGTTAAGAAAGATGAGAGTAATTATTTAAAGCTGGAATATGAAAACCATTATAAGAGGTTGGAAGACTATTAAAAGAAAATAATCAAATTGCACCCCATTCTCTTGATCTGACCTTGTTTCCCTGACTGCCAAAGGCAAATTTACTGTTAATTTCAATAGAAGATAAATCATTAAAAAATATATATTTGATCAATTTAGTAAAATGTTGATGACCTCTAGAATCAGTTAGTAATAAATCAGGAAGAACAGAGCTGCATTTTCACTCCAGGTGAAAATAATCTTTAGATCAGTTCAGTCTTTATTCTTTAATTGTATTGTTAGAGAAATAACCAGTTCTTTGTTTAAAGGCCTATTGTGAATAGTGGTTATTGCAAAAACATGTATAAATGGAAATCTGAGGAATTCAAGTGACTCCTGATCACTTCAGTCTCCTCAATATTTTTCAAGGGCTATTTCAGCTAGTGGAAGGATTACACCACTCCTACTGCTTACTGGAAATTTCTGATATCATGTTCTGTACATATCTTGAACTAGCCAGCTTAATAAGACCTTGACTCTTTAATGAAATCTAATTGGATGCAAATTGTTTTTGATGCACTGTTTTGTGAACATCAAGACTGCAATTTTGTGAACGGCTACCTTGTCTGTGAAGCACATTAGTCATGGAGCAACTTTAAGTTAAAAAACCAAACCAAACAGAAGCAAAAAAACTCGAAGCACAGCAGCCTTGTAGTGTATTGAGAGTTTAAGGCACAGTACAGTGGACTGTTGCCTATATTTCTTTGCTTCCAAGGAGTATAGCATAAAGTAGTGACAGTGGCCTCTTTCCATCTTGTTATAGTAACTCGTCATTGGGTGACAGTGCAGCACCACTTCCTTCCGTAATGAGGTGTTAGTAAGGCTGCTTTGCAGTACTGCAGTGGTGCACAGGATTGACATTCACTATGCCTCCTCTGTATGGCATCTGAGGAAGTCTGTATGGGAATACATGACAGAGTCTGTGAACTTGTTCATTGTCTATAAGATAATGAAAACTCTCCAACACATTGGAGCTGTTTAAAACAAGGTCAACACTATGCAGATCTAGCAACTCAAAAAATATATTTTAGGGTTACTGACAACATTTAAAATAGTAAAAATATCTTCTTTCTTCCTTGAAGCACTATAAAATTTTAAGGAAGAAAAATCTATAGGTTCAAGGTAAATAAAAGACATATGTGATTATTAGGACTGAATATGTAAACACACCTCTGATTTAAAAAAAAAATCCTACGTGTTTGCAAAAGCAAAATTTTTTTTTTCTCCAAAGAGATTTTTCCCTTTATGTCTTCTATATTTTAGGAAGAATTGTAATATTTTTCACTCCAAGCTGACTAGCCCATATAGAACTCCTTCATACGAAAATATTAACATGGCTGTATATATGTTATTCATTGTAGGAACGATAAAACTTTTTTAGTACTCTGAAAATTGACTTGGTGTATACTTGAGTAAGTAATGCTTACCACTACTTAAATGAGGATACAAGCTATTAGATGCATAGTCTACACAACTGGATATATCCAATCCTTCCTGAGTAAAGCATTTATTTCAAAAGTGCTTTATTTTATAAGAGTTTAGTAGAGGGAGATATCTGACCTTCAATAAAATACAGAAAAATGAAGAAACAGAAACCATATTTCTCTTGAACTATTAGTTTCTGTTTAGCTAAATATTTGTATTTGAAAATCACCTTCAAAACTGCAATATCATAGAATTATAGAATACTCTGAGTTGGAAGGGACTCACTAGGATCTCACTCCTCCTTAAGAATCACACCATATGCCTGAGAGCATTATCCAAACGTTTCTTGAACTCTGCACTTAGGCTTGGTGCTGTGACCACTTCCCTGGGAAGACTGTTCCAGTACCCAACCACCCTATGGGTGAAGAATCTTTTCCTAATACCCAGCCTAAACCTCTCCTGGCATAGCTTAATGTCATTCCCTTGGGTCCTATCAATGGTCACCACAGAGAAGAGATCAGTGCCTGCCCCTCCTCTTAACCTTGTGAGGAATCTGTAGACTGTGATGAAGGTTCCTCTCAGTCTTCTCTTGTCCAGGCTAAATAAGGCAAATGACATCATCTGCTCTTCATAAAATTTCCTTTCTATGCCCTTTGCTGTGTTCATGGCTCTTCTTTGGACACTCTTGAACAGTTTAATGTAATTCATATAAAGTGACACTGAAAACTGCACAAAGAACTCAAAGTCTTTTCCTTCTGTCATCTGCTATGAAAACTGATTTGGCAGGGATGAGTTGTCAGATATCGTATGTTTGTAACTTGCTGGATGTTAATTTTTAATTTTAGAGGAGCTATATTACCCTGTTGTAATTTACCGTGCAAATTTTTATAAACTGGAAATAGTTCATTTTTTATACTACTGTACTTTGACTCAGAAAGATTCAGTTTTCTCTCACTTTGATGTAAAGAACAAATAAGCAGAGAGAAGCTAAATCTGTAATATATGGGTACTGACAATGTGAGTTCTATATTTTCTTATTCTTGCTCTTTTTATGGACCATAGAATGCCCAATTATTTTATATTCTTCACTCTAACTTGAAATACATTGGGCATCCATGGTTAAAACCTGTAAACTTTTTTTTCAGAATCAAATTATGAGTAATTAAGTACATATTGAGTGGCCTTACACCACTATCGTAAGATATATCTGCATGAATTATAGATTTCCAATATTTATAGGCCTTACAATATTGTATTGATGCTTTGTTATTCTGAAGACTTATTAAAGTCTTTCAAATTATTCTGCTAAAGTAGCCATGTTTTTTCAATATCCTTTGATGGTATCATAAAAATTCAGATATTAAATATAATTTCAACAGAAAAATTAGACATATCCTAAAATAAATATTCTGTGTGAGGAAAAAATTACCATGCAAATAGAATGTAAATAAACATAAGAGAGAAAGGAACTATAGTAGAGTGAGCTTATAAAATAGAAAAAGTAGGTCACAGAGAGGGAAAAGAATAGACACTGGCTTTATGTGATAAGCAATCTTATAATTTATTTAGTTTATAATTTATTTATAACAGCATTCACGCATCCAAGAGAGTGTATATTGTTAGAAAATGGAGAGTCCATCCGCTTGCGCTCCAGAAACCACGTTATAAGATCATTTGAATATCCTAATCACAGGATTAACAGTTCAGTTGTGACCTGTAAAGAAAGTACCTCTTTCAAAGCCTTATATAGGAAAAATGAATTAAGCTGATGTGCGAGAGGGACGTTCCACTGAGCTGCCACATCCCATGACTCACTTTTTGATTCTGAGCAGCATTACTGACCAGTGACAAAGTTACAAATCACACGAAGCAGAAAAGGAATAAATCTCTCATATGTTTTCTTCTGTATTGAGGCTATATGAATAGTGAATATATTACAGATTTTTTTTTTTAATGTTGTTTCATTGGACTCTAGTTCAGCCAAGCAGACTGAACAGACATAAATCCTTTTGATGTCAAGAGCATTTGATTATATGCTAACAGTCAAGTATACACTTAGATGTTTTTCCTGTCAGGGCTAAGGCTTGTGTCACTTTCTGTGGTAGGAAAGATATGATATGACTGCAGATAACTCTGAAATGAAGTTCCAAATTGTAAATGCATCAGATGCCTGCCATTTTTATCTTTCCATTAATATTTCCATTTTGAATTTAGGGCTTGTTTAACTAAAGTGTTTAAATGTCCACAAAGTACACCGTTTTGGTCACAAGTCAAGTTACAGTATTCTGTTGAGCAGTCAAGAATTTGCTTCAGCAAAATGTTTCTAGAACAAAAGCAGAAGAAGACACACTTTCAATACAGAGAACTTGTGGTAAGAAAAAAAATTACTAAAATGGCTTATTTTTTAAATTTTGAAACTGAAGACATTTTCAACACTGCTAGAGGCAAATGTAATAGTCCTAAATATATTATTGCTATTTGATTCCAATCATTATTATATTCCTTATAAATAACTTGAAAAATACATTGCAGTGCTTGGCTGGTAAAAAGCAAATAAATAACGCAAAAACATGTTTTTGTAGGAAAAAAATCAAACAATCAAACAATTCTAATATTAACTGTGCTATTTCAAAGGAAATAGTAGCTAAGATGAAGGAAATCATATCCATTTTCTTTTCGGTGTAGCCAAAAAACTGCAGTAGCAACACCATAGCTCATCATCAGTCAAACTGCTCTTGTAAATCTGGTTGCCATCTAGAATCAGTTTGCAGTTGCTTAGCCCTTTGACTCCTGTTCTCAGAGTTGAGAAGAGCAAAAAAAATTAACATTCTTCTTATTTGATGTTTTGAGTAAAATTCAATTGCATATTGGAGTCTTCATGTTGAATAAATAAATATTTTTTCCAGTAATCAAAAATAGAAAAGGACACAAACAGATAATCTTCTATAAATATTGTCTTCATTTTAAAAATTATTTACTTCAGTCGTTCATTCATTTTAGTGGTGTCTTAAAAAAAATTAAAAATTTATTTTTATTTTCTAAAATTCATCCCACAGATGCATACACAATATCTTTATTTTACTTCAAGGGTTTGGCACCTTATTCTTGTTTGATTACTTGTAATTAAGAAACACAATTAAAAAATCACAGCACACGTACCTCATAATTGCAATAAATATTTCTTGTCAAACCTTAGACAGGAAAATAAGCTTTTGTATTAATTTTTCATAGGAAAAAAATCAAGATTATTCTGCGATAATTAGATTATTCTGTAATCTGCTAAAGACTAAATCTACTGGATAACACACATATAATGAATAATTTAATTCTATATATTTGAGTAATCATTGCATTGATACATTTGCTCCAACTTACAATCTGAAAATATTTGTTGAGATTACTGCTGAGGAATAATGCTTGCTAATTTACTTGAATTTTTCCTGCACAGATATTTTTAGCTTTTGTTTGCTCACTTGTTTGTTTATTTGTTTGTTTGTTTCAGGTTCCGCTTTATTCTTTCAGCATGAGATGCATTAGATAACTGTAGCTCTATTTGATATCGTGTCATATTTGCAGTACTCATAACTCCTGAAAATTAGGCATTAAGTCCTGGACAGTTGAAGTTATAGCTGCCTTATATAGAATAGATCAAAATTCAAGGTACCAAATCATAAAGATAATTTAAAAAAGCATATTTTCAATACACAAACCATTGGGTTTCCTAACCAGTCAGGAAAAGCCAAAGGTTTTGCTAATGAAATATTGATTGTTGCCAGTCCTGTTGACAGTAGCATCGTTTAAGACAGTGTAAATAAGCAGCAGCTCCAGGGCCAGGCTCACCAATATTGAAACAGGGATGTCACAGCCATTGATCTGGGACTCATTAGGGTGCAGACTGAACATTACTGTGCAATCGTGCTAGTGAGATGGATCACCATTTGCAGATGGAACATGCACAGCGATTTTACTGACTTTTCCTGAGAAACGCATGCGTTTTCCAACAACAGGGAGATTTGTGGGTACACAGATCAAATCTATTATGGAAAGGACATTTGTCTTGGAGCTTCAAGTTGCTTTCACACCCTCTTTGATGATAAGCCCTGAAGCAAGATCGGGGCATTGTGGTTGCATTTGCAATCTGCAAAGCTAGAAATTGTAGCACAAAGCTGGGATTTGGGTAGACTTTGTTCCTTTTCAATAATAGCTGCTAGGATAGTGTTTTTGTGGCATGAGGTCTTTCAGGAATTCATAGTTTAAGGTAATTACAGAATACCCAAAGATTAGTGAGGAAAGTTAGACTCATCAATTATTATACAGAAAGAAAATGGTCCCAGACTGATTTGGAGGAATGTAAGGAAGCACAAGTCAAGATATTGCAAACCAGTCCCCTAACAAACCTGTAAGAGTGTACAAATATTGAAAATTAGCCAAAAGGCAATGCCTATATCAGGGCCTCAGAGAAGACAAGGATTAACTAGAAGGCTGTCCCACATCTCTTACAAGGGGCATAGCAGGTTACCCTTTAGCTTCCAGTTTGGATGAGCAGTATGAGGAGGCAGCCTTTTCATTGTCAGTGAATTATATATTACCTTACTTAGAAGACTCCTGATTTTGTTGTACTTGCAAATTATTTTTTTTTTCTTTCTGATACCGCTTATACCATTTTGCAAGCATGCCATATATAGCCCTGAGGAGTTCCTTATTGAATCTTTGACTACAGAAAATTATTCATTCCCAACGGAAAAAAGTAATAGCCTGCCTGATGTTCAAGCAATGTACTTCTATGAGAAAGTTGAATCTTGACTGCTGTATTTCAGCCTGGAATGTTCAAATCTATTACACTGTAACTGATACAAAATATTCAATAATTCATTTCTATACAATCCTTATGCTTTGGAGTTTTTTAGTCTTTGACTTATACTATGATAACAAGTCTCATGATGACTAATTGAAACTAATTACTTCTTAGAAAAAATTAAAGGGAGTGAGATGTGAGGGGGAAATTAAAAAATATCCCTTATGTAGAATATGTGAGTGGGTGTATTGTGCTTGAGCAGCTGTGTTGCTAAGTACTGTGAATGCTCCCTATGATCTTAAAATCCTA
>VZRE01011328.1:66567-84826 GCA_013396775.1 Cephalopterus ornatus
ATTGCCCTGGGAGTCTGTGCTAGTGAGAAGCTTATCAGGTCTATACCTTCATATCTGCACTGAGACATCGCTGCACTGAGACCGCATTCCTCCTTATAATTCTGCCCCCAAGTGTCATTCCCCTCTTTGCAAACGTATTTGTTTCCTCCACCTTTTCCAGCTTTCTCTGTAGGTGTATCGTTTGTTTTGTTTTATTTACTTTTATTGCTTTGGACTCCTAGTATGTCCTCTAGTAATCAGGAAATGTCCTTGAAACATGCAACCTGAGTTTCAGAGTCTTGGCTTCATTGAAGAATTTTGGCTGGTCAGAATTAAAGTTTTAATTTTTCAAGTCCAACAGAGAAAGTTGTCACAAAATATTTCCACTGTATCCTCAAAAGTTATTTAAAATGAAAACAATGAAACAAAAAAAAGAAAAAAATTAGAGTTTATACCAGTGTACAAGTTGGGTCAACTGCCTCAGGTTCATTATGTATACAACAGTATTTCCCAGAAAACACAGTGTGAGAATATTTTTAAAGGTCTTTAAATACCATATAAGAATATATCAGTGAGCACCTGAAGATTGAAAGAGATTGCTACTCAAATTCCCTTACCTTACAAGAAGCTGTGTGCAGCAGATTGCAGAAGAAAGCATGCTGAAAAGGAAGGAGTTATTCAAAAGGGGATTTTGTATTTGTAAAAATAGCCAAATCTGTTTTTACTCCTACTGAATATTTGTAGCTATACCCTATGTATGCAAGAAATAGTGTGTAGAAAATGATCAACATAGAGAAACTGTCAAATGCAAAGACAGTGAAGGTTGTGTAGTGCTATTTGTCGGATTTTTTTCCCCATCTATTTTGATTAACAGTTATTCTGATAAAGAAGGATTTTTTTGAAGTTGACTTTTCTGTGAGACAAGTAGAAAATGCAGCTTAAAACTTTTCCAGTTGATGATACAGTCTTAGTCACCATCGGCAAATTGAGCAATGTGGGCAACAATTTTAGTTTCTCCTGGTAGTAGTACCCTGTGGCACTTGAAAGATTAGAGGCATGCAGCTTTTTTTTTTATAAAATCAATCCGTTTCGAAACACTGGAAGGAACTATTAACTAAACCTGCTTCTACTTCTGGAGTAGGTCTCCAACAGATTACTTTTGCAATGAGATAAATAAAGATTAGAAGTCTCCAGAACATATTTTACTGCGACTTCTGCCATCTCTTGCAGAAATTATCATTTACAGGAGAATAAAGTTTGCTTCATTTAAAGAGAGTCTAGTAATTGTATGGGATTAGAGTGATGAAGTTCACATTTACATTGAACAGCAAGACATAATCATTGAACAGACTGAATAAACAAATCATAGAAACCAGATGCTCTATCTTGTTTCTCAGATGCTGCAATACTGAGAGCCACACATATATATTCAAAACACCATCTTCAGCTGAAAAAACCAGATTTATATCAAATTTTTTAAACACAATCCACTGAGCAAATGAAAAACTTCTAAGGAGTTTGAAGAAACACTTCTGTACTTGAGATTTTTTCTAACAGAACTTTTATCTAGAGTAAATGAACTTTTTGTGTCCATTTGACCTGAAACGTTTTGACCTCCACCACTTTTCTTTAGACACTAGAGCTTAAATGAACTATCTACAAAACAGTCATGAAATTTCTCCGTAACTCAAAATTTCTCCATAGAATGTTCTGAAAAATACACTGAAAACACAATGTAAAAAAAACCCCAAAACAACCCAGCAAAGATTTTACATATATGTAGTATGGTTTATAAGAACAATATTCCTACTTAACAAATCACATTGTCTACTGATTACACTATTTAGAAACACTGAACGTTAAAATCATACACAAAAGAAAAAATTTTTTTTCATTAAATAATTTGGGATTTGAATTAGGGCAATTAATACAATGTTGCTGTGATTCTGTCTAACACTGGGTAAGTTCCGATCCTGTAGATTACAGACAGTAATAGTTTACTAAGGGATTTTAAAATCTGTCTAGACTAATAGGATCTGGGGTGCAACACAAGAAATTAAAAGAAAGGATTTCTCACACCAAACTAAGTCTACAGACATGAAGAACTGAGAAATACTACTTTCTCTCTCCAGAGTCTCTCAGAAGAATTTTTTTACTGAAAGGGTTTTTAAGCATTGGAACAGGCAGCTCAGGTAGGTGGTGGAGTCACTATCCATGGAGGTGTTCAAGAAATGACTGGACACATCATTTAGTGCTATGGTCTAGTTGACAAGGTGGCTATTGATCAAAGGTGGAACTTGATGATCTTAGAGGTCTTTTCAAACAAAAATGATTCTGTCATCCTGTGAAATCTATACATGTGAGAGAATGGTACTCAGAAAAGAGCTCCTACAAAGACACCTGCCTCAAAGGCACCTGAATAACACTTTCCTCAAATATTAGTTTGCTTTATGGAACCAGAAGATCTATAAGTATTATAATTATAATTATAGTATCAAGTACTTGTACTGTCAGCATTATCTGCATTGTGAATGCTGCTGAACAGCTCAGTTGACTTAAACCAAAACATTTTCATGCTTGCCAGAAGCATCAAAAGCTATTTCAACATCTTCCTTTCTATGCCTGCCAGTCCTTGACGGCAGGTATCTAAGTGATAGATACTAGTCTGTAAGCCGTCAAGGACAGAGCTTGCAAGGAATAATGTCCTCTAGACTGCACCAATTTCTTCATTTGAAAGCTGAAGGGAGAGCTTGCATTACCTGCTAGATCTCTGCAAAAGATTCCATTTTTCCTTTCATTGGGCATATATGAAATGGATGTTTAATGCTCTTCCTGTACTGTGATTTCAAATATTACCTGCTTAGTTTAGCATAGACACTAAAAGAAACTCAAGTGTTTTAGTTTAAATGTTGTATTCCTCTTCACCATTGATATCCTAGTGACTGAAATATTATTAGACTCCTGCAGAGACATCTCAAGTACACACAGTCCGCATTCATCAAGAAGTGATGACAAAGCAACATGCATGCTTCACAGCACCATTCCCTGTGATTCCAGCTGGCGTATATTTGCCTTTTCCTGTGACCTCTGTGTGCTTTAGATACTTGTATATAGACTGAAATGGAAGCCACTTGCAGTATATTTTCCTTGGAGGAATTGGAGATATTCTTTTATGAAATGACTGAGTTTTACATTTATTACCTCTAAATTCCTTTTTTTTTTCTTTTTTTGTTTTGCACATAGAGCTTTGGTTTCAAGGCAGCACAGGGATCACAGCCGTGGTGGAAATTCCTAGTTTTAAATCATTCTTATGGATTCTTTGCAGTTCTGATCTGCAGTCTGGCATGTGTCCTCATTCTTTTAATAGAACTAAGAAGGTGTATATGGCAGCAATAAGACGAAATTTGCACTTTCAAAGAACAGAAGCATCAGAACAGTTTTGATAGGTGCTGCATCACACTTACAATTCCTTTGCCTGTGACAGTGATAGATGTCAAGACTGGAAGAAGCACAGAATGCTTGACAACCTGAATTTGGAGTTTTGTAAGCAGTAAATCATCAGCAGTAAACGGTCATCCTCTCAGAAACTTTTCCTCAGGATGTCTACTTTTTAAAAACTGACAATTTTTTTATCATTAGTGGTCACTCTGGTCCAATGCAGTGATTGGATCAATGTCACTTTCCTTGTCTGTGAACAATACTGATGAGTTATAACTTTTACATGAAAGAAGCAAGTGTTGAATATCTCAGGGTTTATGCTAAAGAAGCTGTAGAACATAGACAGGATTTTTGTAGAGAATATTATTTGAGTGTCTACTTTGTGACAGCCATGCACCATATTGTATATTTCTACATGGTTGGAAACTCACGTGAATATATTTCTTATTGTAGAAACAAAACATTCTGCCTCAGCTTTTCATAATTTTTCTGACTTTCAAGCTATGGCATAAAGAAAAGTTTTCTTATCCTGGCTAAGATCTGCGGCTGAAGGTCTGAATCCTCTGTCTTTTCCAGTATTGGGCATTATAAAACCAAAGACAGCTTGTACTGTGTCTGATCTCTACTATGCTATTATTGAGTTGGTATTTAGTGCGTTTTATGAGGTTTTATGAGGTAGGTGGATAATATCTGGGTGTGACCAGTGGCTGCGCTATTCTGCTTTCCAGAAGCTACAAACTGTGGGCAGTTTGATGTCTTCTGACAGTCAGTTTCTAGTCTTCCTTCTCTTAAGATACAGCTGTGTTTCAGTTTTGCAGATAACAGTAAACTCTAAACTATCAAGTGACTGTTAATCATCTTTAGATAATAAACCTTTTGCAATCATTCAACATTTCTTTATTTTATCTAGCTGAAAGAAGCATCTGCAGGAGTCACACACTTTTTCCATTCTAAGTTCACTTTAATTTTCTTTTTAAAGTCTTCAAAAAATGTATATAATTTGCTTTCTCCTTAAAATTTCTGGACAAGAAATGAAATCAACAAAGCACTTACAATTAAATATAAAGTCTCTATCCTATATTTTCTAGTTCAACAGACTGTAAAAATACTCTGTTCTTAAAGACAGCCTGTTCTGTCTTGTTATGAGTACATAATATTGGTTTTTTTACCGCAGCCTTCTCATTTCAAACTTTTTTACCTCTCTTTTCTCAATAAAGAATAGGAAGCAAGGAACTTTTAACTTTTCTACTTTTCATCCAGGTGTCTTAAATAAACCTTGGTAACCGGACAGAAACAAAAAACTGAATGAAAAAAAAAAACCCTTTTAAAAATTGCTATATCTTCTTTTATTTCTTATACACACTATTTTAGGTCTTATTCCTATTTTATTTTTTAAATGCTAATACCTGAAGGCCAAAGAACCTCTGCTCCATTATTCATCTGATCTTACTGTTGAGTAGTCATTTTTTTATATTCAGAAAATTACTATTTCCATATTTTAAAACCCATTCAAGCAAAATACCATTACAAGTTCCTCATTTGTCCATCCCTGAAGTGGCTTCAGCTGAACACCTTGTCAGGACTTTAGGACAGAAATTAATAGAAAGACTGTTTTCTGTTTAGTTTGGTTTAGAAAACCAAATCTCATTGAATTGCAAGTCCAGAACTACTGCAGTTTATAACTGGACTTTACCAGAAGTCATAGAAAACTACAATTTTGCATGAAATGGATGGTTAGCACTGTTCAGTTGCATAAAGAAAAGCAGTAAAAGGTGGTTTTCCTTCAGAAATGTCAAGACTGGATTTTCAGCTATAGGTTTATATCCTCTCTACAGAGAATGCCGAAAAACAGTGCTACTGTTAAGCTCATTTCTTAGTTTGGAGTGCTAAGCATCCACTGAATGAAAGCCACAACCAGTTACCAGTATTAGCCCCTCAGGACTAAGGAGTTTTAAACTTACAAGTTTTTAAATCTTATCTGATTGGCATTGAGCAAAATCTGGGTTTTTTCCTTCCCCCCCCATCCCCGACGGATTCAAAGCAGAATATGATTTAGCTTAATCAAATGTCTGTGTGTGTTTTCCCATCATTTGGGTATACAGTAAAAATTTCCAAACAATATATTCCATATATATAGGATTTGATCAGGCTCAAAATGGCAAGTTTGGATCTTTACTCTCTCCTCTTTCATTGTTTGCTTTTTGGCTATTTTTTGTTTGTTTGTTTGTTTGGATGGGGGTGGGTTGTTGGGTTTTTTATGTGTTTGTTGGTTTGGGGGGTTTTTTGGTTATGTGTTTCATCCTCTTTCTTTGTATTCTTACATGTTTAACATATATACTTTCTGCTCATAGAACCAGGTAGTAATTTCATAATGAGTTTACTTGCAATAACTTGGGAAACTCTAAGAAGTGAAATGTCTTCAAAATCAGATATTGTGATAGTACCTTTTGAGTCCTTCCCAGGGTCCCATTGCTGAGTGTCTGTACAGACCAATAGACTACAATAACTGGGGTGGTGACACAGTGGTCACAGTTGACAGGTGAGCTACATTTTCATGTCTGTATGTATATGCCACAGTGCATATCCCAAAATTGCCTCTCAAAAAAATTGCTCAGATATACAGGAAACGAATTGGGATTTGTTTGTTTTACTTCTAAATATTGCTACAGCAACATATTTTAGTGCCTTCTGCACTAGGACCACACAGCAGTTTAGGATGAATGCTTTGTAGCTTTTTAAAACTGCAATAACTCCTTTATTCTCTGGTCCTTGGTCTGTACCCAGAAGTTGGGTGCTGTTTAAATCTTCTCCAGTTGTTCTCTGTTTCTAGAGCATTCCAATTCTAGTGAGGTTTTCACAGCTCCACTCCTGTGCTCAAAGTATTTCTCTTCATGTGATTTGTTCCTGGCACCATTGGCTCTTCATGATTACTCAGAGCCAAATAGTCTAACAGAATTCTGCTTCCTCTAGTGCTTCATTTTGTACTGATCAGAAATGTTGAACGTGGTCTTCTGCACAAGAAAACATCCAATTTCTGCAGATTTTTTTCTCAGAACCTCTTACCTACAAAATCTCCTGCACAGCTAGAGAAAAGGGCATCATTATCTGTCAGGGAAGATTGCCACAGACCTATAGACTGAGAAACATGTGTAGAAGAGTTATATCAGGATGATTTTAAATTCTGGATGCCTGTACAGAATAGCGTCTTGATCTGAATGAGGAACTGCTGGATCATCTTCGCTCAGTAAGTGCTGAATGTAAATTTTTTTCTTGGAAGTCCTACCTTATGAGTATTTTAGGGAGCTCATGGAGAGCTAGACTCTAAACGATCTGGGGGAAGATTTTAAAAAGTATGTAGATGCTCATGAAATTCAAAAATATGGAAGGCTCTAATTCTCAGCATAGTGTTAGGGGGAGTAAGGCACACAGATATGCTGGAAATACCCACTGGGAACTTGTGTTTGTTTACAGTTGGGCAACTCAGAATGAGGGCCTCTGTTCTGGGAGATTTGAAAGTACTGAACTCCAAGACCACCCTTGGTACTTCAAGATGATTGCTGTACTTTCCACTAGTTCAGTCAGTTAATGTTCATGTTAGTGGGAAAGGAAATATGCAGAGGGATATTTTTGGAAGTCTGTCTGGTATGCACCATTAAGTAACATGGCTGCTTACAATGTGTAAGCTGACTGAGGCAGTCCTCCTTCCACAAAACGATAAGAGCCTGGAAAATAAAACTACATGGATAAAGAGGTATTTGTAAGGCTGGGAGATTTTTCTGTCCATGTATATGTGAGACATAAACACAGTAAGTTTGGAGATTATTTTTGCCTGATACTTTACTGAACCTTCAGGTTCTCTTCACAGTAGACCATCAGCTTCTTCCTTGACTGAGAGACATCCTACCTTGTCAAGGATAACAATTGTTATATTTTATTTGACTTGCAATGAGGTAATATGACCAGAATAGGTTATCTCCAGAGTGAAAGAAAAAGTCTGTTCAAAAGAAATAAATCATAAAAATGGGGGAAAAAATCTAGCATCCAAATTCATCAACTGGAAGAATGATAGTTTCAACCACGGGGAATAAGATACATGCTTTCTTACTTCCAAAGCTAGCCCAGGAGCATCTGAACCATCTTAAAGTTACCTCTGTGCTGTTCCTTGTAGAGCATATAGTCACCAAACTGCACATACAAACACGGAACAAATGAATATATCTTTAGAATTACTTTCTTCAGCTCCCACTTGGCTTCATCAAAGACGGTAAATGTATGAGTGGAAGAGATCTACTTCCTAAGTCAACAAATCAGAAAGTAAGCTGTAATACAAAAACCCATATTTGACCTCAGGACTCACTATCACCCAGAAGTTCAGCCTTTTTTGACATGGTTTAATAAGGCAGAAAAGTGTTTCCACGGTTGTAGTGCTTTGAGGGGCAAATTAAACAAAGACACTGAAGAATACTCATATTCCTGTAGTAATAGAAAGAAGAGTCAATAATATCAAAGACTGATACCCCTTACGCATTTTTACATGAAAAACCACATCTTTCTAAATGTACCTAGGCCTGTCTCTTTTAACTGCAGGTATGAGAGCTAAAAGCTTATAATTTTTTATGCATTTGCAGGTATTGTAGGGGTGCTTATTTACTATCATCCTGAACCATGATGAATGAAAAAAAAAAAACACACATGTACGAGAAACATAAAACTTAAACTCAAAAGAATTATTTACAGTTTACCCTGGTGATTAAAGTAACCCCCTCGAAGTTTCCAAATATGGATTAATGTCAGCATATCAAAATTAAGCCAATCCCTTCAAAATGAAACAGTAGGATACGTAGCAAAGGGTTAGGCAGACAGCAGATTGCCCTTAGTGAAACTGGATGATTATGTAAAATGCAAATAAAAAAAAGTTTCCAGCACATATGGCAAGCAAATTTGAGAGCTGGTGTCTGCAAGAGTGTGAGAAAAGATGTTCCTCCTTTTAGCTGCTGGGTAGAAGGAAAAACAGTCCTGAGCAGCTTATTCATTGTCTTCCTGAACATAAAAACTGTTTATGAGAAGTCCCGTTCCTGCAGCACAGCCATATCTCCAAAAGAGTATAAATTTTATGTTGCTTTTTATCAGCCTAATAGTTCATAGGCTTCTCTGATCATGCTTGTTCTAATCACATGGAAATGAGGACAGACAGTTATGACAGCTAGGCGGACCCTTCAACACAACTGACCTATTAAAAATTATTAGTTGACTTTCCTATTAAAAATTTGCATGTGAAGTAACTCTAATCTTTTTGTATATTTGAAAAGATTACAAAATAAAAGTTATTTCATTGTTTTATGCACAGACATTCTAGCCAATGAATGCTTATGAATTATTTGCTATGCTATTTATAATTTATATTTCCTAATATCTTGTTATTTATATCTGTAAATATTGTTCTATTTCCTCATTGGATACAAGAAACCTCAAGAAAGCATAAAGAACACAAAAAAGAAACACTTGTAGGAAAATTTATATTTTATATTTTTAAATATATATATATATATACATACACACACATAGAAACCTATTTCTACAAGAGGCTGTGATGACACATACTTTTCTTTGACAGACTAAACTGTTGTTGGCATGAACATTTTGGAAGGAAATTAAAGAGACACAGAGTTGTCAAAATTGCATGGTATTCTTGTACATCAGCCTATGCAAACAAATACTTACTGACAATACCGTTATTTTCATTATTGTTTTCATACAGTTTACTGCCTTGTTTAGTCCTAACTATAGAGGTGTTCACTTAAACTAGGTAACTTTTGTAAAATGGGGACTCAATGGCTTCCTAAGCACACTATAGTATGAAAGGTTAACAACTGACTAAAGGCTGGTGTAAGTCTCAAGGAGTAACTAAAATTACAGTGCATATTAATTTAAACCATGACTAATAAAAGAGAAAAATATAATACTCTCAGAACACTTAGAAATTTCCATTATTTTATTTTACCATTATGGAATGAGTACCTGATTTTGTCATATTGCCATAGAACACTATGATATTACCATAAGGTTCTTTATATGATAAATGTGTGGGTAGATATTTAAGTATAGTTAAATGAACTAATTAATCTACAAGATACTGCTACCCTTCTCTTTTAGCATACTTATTTTCATTCAGTTCATAGTTTCATCCATTGGCTTGCCAAAACATTATTTTAAATAATGGATTATTCACATATACTTTTCTGATTTGAGTATTTACAACAGTCTTTAAAATGTGAAATTGCTTTTCAACATAAGGTACCACCCCTAACTACTCCTTCTGCCATGTATTATTAGACCAGGTAAGAATGGAAGCATGTGAGCTGATGCTTACCTAAAAAAGGACCAGTACAGATAATATCAGTCTGTACGTGAAACACATAAATGAGTGAAAGAAAACAAAACACTATGAAGCAACAGGAAGATGAAGCTACATTACTTATTAATAATTTCTCAAATAGAAAGTATTCTTTGTTCTGAGTACTAGAAAACCAATTTGTAAATGCTAGTAAATATAACCAATTTTCTATCATAATTGATTCCCCATGGCTGGACCTCTCTTATGCTTCTTGCCCAGATTCTTCAAAAATGAAACATTGTTACAGTAAACTATTAGGGTTTCATAATAAAAGTTATGGAAGTAGCCACTTCCACAGCACAGAGCTTTATTAGATAGCTATCTATTGTCAGCTTTGCCTCAGGATAGAAAACTAACAAACTGGTTGCTAATTACTTAAAATGGCTGGCTCCTTGGGAAATATAGTTTCAACAGTGCATGAGTTAAACACTTCATTGTGCTGTTTATCCTTTACAAAATGTATCTGTTTCTTGTCATTATCTTTATTCCATCATTTGGAATACAGGATATAAGATGACTTTGTTCTTAAAAGGAGGCACCCCTGGTAACCAGGAAGCTTGTTCAAGATAAATTGCTCAAGGAGGAGTGGGCAAAGAAAAGGAATAGATGAAATCCACATTTATTGAAAAGAATAACCTATTGCTGTAGAAATTTGCCTCTTGTTCCTATTTGCTTTTCATATTGCTACCCAGTTGTTATATGAGCTGTCATTGTGAAGAGGCTAATATTTTAACTAGGAGGGGTCTTATAACCACATTTTCAGTTTCATTTTACTAAGTAAGAGGCTTTATAGGATTCTCTCATACAAAAAAAACCTACAATTTTTTTCTGCAGCTCAAACCAACTATTTCTGCAAAGGTCCATGGCCGCACTTCACCTTGAAATTATTTTTTAGATAAGGAATAAATGCAATTGGTCAATAGTAATTTTATTTTTAAAATCACTTTTTTCCTTTTTTTTTTTCCCCACAAAAAATATTCAAAACAAGCAAAAGAGGTTTTTTTAAGCTGGGGAAGCATTAGGCCTTTCAGTTATAACACAGAATAAGTACAATGTATCTTTGGAGACCCCTTACAGTGAATATAAAATATTCATATTAAATAGTTCAGGAAAGAGCAGCAGGACAAAACTCTTTTTCTCTTTAATACAAATAATCATGAAATTTTAAATTGTGAATGAAGTCATGTCATATTCGTGAACAAATATAAAACCTGACTTCTCAAACAAGCTTAAGACAATGAATAATTCACTCATTTCTAATCATGTGTAGATAAATTGAACCTTACACTATACTAACAGCAAACACACTCAGGCTTATAGAATGAATTTTCCAGAGGGCTATTCACTGTGAGAATTTTATAAAGAATTTTTTCTTCAATGTTACATGACACTTTAGATAAACTTTCGTGTAAGAAAAGTTTCATGTGTTTAACTTTCTCATTTCTTTATTTAATATCTTGTTAATGAGAAAAAGTAGATGACCACTTTGGTGGTGTTCTGTTTTGTCAAGATATAGCTCTGATTTAATTAACTTTTTCAAGGCACATGAAAATAGAAGAAGTAATTATTTCCCTAAATATAAAAATGCATTTTTCTTAAATGAAGTAATAGTTTCCAAAGCAAAACCAGATTAAAAAGACAGTGTTCGTTATATTTGTGTTTAATTCTAGAATGCATATATGGATTTCCAAACATACTCCACATCATGCATGAGCTTTCAAAAGCATTCCACATTTTTCTGCCAATACACAACATTTACAACATTTTCAAAAGAGCCAGGTTATTGCTCTTATAAAAGTTGGTACTGAAATGATGATTTGAAAAATAATTGTCTGTAGAACTGGATCACTTTCAGAGACTTTCTGTAAGGTTTACTGGCTTCTCAAGAATTTCTGAACTCAACCTAATGCATCAAGGGCTAAATATCTTAACTGCAATATAAGTTTTAGCAGTTTTTCCTGTCTATAAGCTTTTCACTTGCACATGGTCCGAAGTGTGATCCTCGCTTAACTTTCTCACTATTTGGTAGGGGCAACTTTTGCATTACTACAATTGTCCTTTATGCTCATCACTTCTCTATTGCTATTTTCCTCTTAGGAAATGCAAGCAAAATGGAATACTGAACTTGCAAAACAAAATACTACACATTGTCTCTCAGACTTCTAGGACAGAGTATTGTTTACGATACCTTTGAACCAGGTTCCCCTGGGTTAAAATTCTGGCTTACTGCAGCTGGAGTGTCTGTAATGCTGTGCTTTTATTTGCCACCTGTACAGATGGAGGTACGCTGCTCATTATTTGGCTGTATGGATAGCCAGAATAGAAAGAAGGGCATTTAGTGTTTTTTATCCAAATAATCACCAGAATGAATGTAAAAGTCTTGGCAAAGTTATGGTTCATTAGCATGAATAGCCAGCAGTAAAATCATAAAAGAAACAAGGAAAAAAAAAACAAACAAAAAAAAACCCCAAAGCCTAAATGAAGAACGATAATCTTACACCTATATTGCACCCCACACTTTGAAACAATTTACTGCAACACCAATAGGAATTGAATTTAGCAGAATGAAAAGTAATATGGTCCACTTGAAATATGATAAGGAAAAAACACATTAACATAATTAATTAATCTCTTAGTAACTGAATGAGTGGCTGTATTTATGGGCATATTGTTAAGAACTTGGTGGAGCCAAGTGTCAGCAGACACTTAAACAGCTGTTAGAGTCTTACAGGAGCGCCCGCACACAAGTATTGTTAAGACCACTATTGTGTTGGCCCCTCACAGTCTAACACAAACCTCCCACATTTGGATCAGCTCTGCAGAGGAAATTAATCTTTTGCTAGATTGATGCCAAACGGGACCAATGAGTCGAGTTTTGTACAAAATAAGGGTTCTGGCTTCTCCTACATTTTAAAATGTGTGCAGAAAATGGCAAAGAGCACAATGCATCCATGGCCCTGCTTCCCTCACTGGCCTGTTCCTTACTTAAAAAAATCCCCAAGGGTCCTGTGAGAGTGGAATGCAAGGTGGAATTTGCTGACGGTTTGTGTGCTGGCTTTTCACCATTTGGTGCTCTTTGGCACAGCCACTGGCTCAGTGTTTCCCGGCTGGAGCCCAAGCCCTGCTCAGGGAAAAAGGAGGAACGTTGCTTAGCAACAGCTCTTTTTTTGTCAGGTAGCACATGGTTTTGGAAAAGAGAAATCTGGAAATTCAGTGGATTTGGGTCCTAGCCAATATTTTTGTTGCATTTTCCAGAATCACAGGACTTTCCCTTACAAAAATCTTGGTCTGTCTTGATTGCCCAAAATCTAAAGCACAAAGATGGTCAAACAGCAACATCTTGTAAAAAATAAGCAATGGTGCACCTAACTTAGTTCTTCTCCTGTATCTGCCCTAGTATGCACTTCATAAGGTTGCTCCCTAAATATAAAGTATCCTCAAACTACATAATTAATAATTTCTTTTTTAAAATGGTCTAATTTTATGACAATATAAATACATTCCTAAACTTTAAACTCAGCATCTTATTTTACGTAGTAGGATACTTAATTTTTTTTTCTTTTCTGTTAGTCAGGTTTTAATTCTGCTTTATGTGTTTATTTGTTAATAATTAATAGATATTGGAGGCAAAAATAGTAGGACCAGAATCTGTAAATAACTCTAACTCTGGGTGAAGAATATACTGCTACTGCTGTTTAATACACCTACTCTTCAACAGAAACTGCCTTATTTTTCAGTCATACTGCGATTTTAGAATATGAGCAAGAAATTTTGCAATTTTCTCGAGTCAATTTAAATTTAAAAAGCAAAGAGAAACATCATATTTCTAAGCATATCGAGGAACAAAGTAAAAAAAAAAAAAAAGAACCCCCATCCCCCAAAAAGCAAAACCAAACCAAAAAAACCTCCTACTTTATGCAACTGTTTTGAAGACACTGTTAGCAGTCAGAGAATCAAGGACCAAGAAAACTATTCAAGAAAGTGGGCAGTCCAGGATTGTCTACATCCACACCATGTGAACAGAAGTCTCTCTGTGATTATGTCCTTTGTGGAGAATACTGTTTGAGGACCAGCTCTCTCAGAGAAATGTGTTCAGGTTTTTGCTATAGAGTCATTCCATTGTACACCATGATGGGGTAGAGTTTTGGAGAATTGTAAAATACACTCTGTGAAGTTCTGTACATACACGTGATCAAAACGTGTTTACAGTTATGCTCCATATTTTAAGCTATGGCCCTGTTTTTTTGACCACAGAAAATTTGGATTAACCAATAGCTGGAAAACATAGCAAAGGTATTATGCAGGGTTACTAAGTTTATCTAATTCCTTGGTATATAAGCAACTTCTGATTATTAGTATATGTCCTGGTTTCAGTGGGGGTAGAGTTATTTTTCTTCCTAGTAGTTGATACAGTACTGCATCTTGGATGTAAGATGCAAATATAAAATAGAAAACTTAGGGCTAGGAAATAACATTTATCCAACAGACTTAGTTTAAGGAGATCATGCAAAACGTTCATTTTTGTGGAATTGTCTTCTATGATAACTTATGGGGATTGTTACGAGTAGATAGAATACTAAAGTTCTGTATGAACAGGTGCTGCTTAGCAAATAGTTTCAGCATTGATCTAAACAGACTGGGACAAAATTTCTCAGGGGCTTACAAAACTATCCAGATGCTACCATTCGCTCTGCATTTCATGACTGTGATAAGTACATGTTTGGAACTTCAGTGCGGCAGAGGTGGACCATATGAAATTGATTCACACCTTAAGGTTCAGTGGATGGTCCCAGGGAAATTACACACTTCATTACACTTAAGCACAGACAGATGAACAATAATGAAATTGTAAGCAGTAGCCATAGGATACTGATTATTGACATAAATAGTAGTTCAAGAGAATTGCCTTTTTTTTTTTTTCCTTTGGATGACTGAGCAACAATTGATGTAATAGGTAACTCAATAGGAAAATAATATAACAGGGTAGCATTAAAATGAAGAATAATGTACATGTACATATATCAGAGGTACAGGAATGATCTGCTTATATATAATATGGACAAAGGAAGTATAGCACCTCTCCATAAGGGAGAAGTGAGCTACAAATAACATAATGGAATTAATGTGGGTCATCTCTGTTTATTCAAAAGCATTCACTTGATAAACCTACATTAACAAATTTTTTTTGCTTAATAAATTCTGATATAATGTGCATTTTGTTTTAGTTCATTGTAGACGCAGCACTCTCAAGACAGCTAACAGCAGCCTCAGTAACATATTACACTAAAACTTCTACATGTGCTCACGTTTTTACTGTGTAATTATCAAATGGCACTGAGTTTGATATATAAATGAGATATAAAAACATGTTGGTAAATTTAAAACCCAACCACCTGAAGTTTTAAGGATGGAATTAAAGAGATTTAAGGATTTAGGCACAAAAATCCAAGCTGAGAAATACACCTAAGCTGTTTTAATCTCCTAGGAAATCTTGTCAGAAATCTATGCTGTATGTCTACTTAATTGCTTTGTCATGCTATATGCAAGAAAAGGGATATGTTTCTTCTCCATCCCCAGAACACCATGATAAACGCAAGTAATTTATCACAGCTGTACCACTACTTATGCAACTGTCATCTTTTTGACACCATGTGTTTGACTTCCCTTTGCTGGGTGCTAATCTGGTTGTGTTCAGGTTCTGGGATGTACTGGTTGCAGACCTTTTAGCACTCTTAAACAGAAAAAAAAAAAGCAGAAGTGGAACGGAGTCCGTGGAAAATTCAAGAGAGTTTGAAAGTGTGTTTTCTGCTCCTGAAAATACACTGAAAAAATACAACCAAGTATGCAGATGGGGTAGTTTTGTATTCTCATTTTAAGTGATATTTAATTCCTGGTGCTTCTTTACTATTGCAACAATAAACTTTTTTAGCAAATGTGAACAGAGGATCCCTAATCCTCAAGCATTGAAAATCCTAGTTCCACTGAAGTCAATAAAAAAATATTTTCCCCAATAGTTTGGCCATTATCCTTCCCCTTCCTTAATTCTATTGACTTTTTTCTTTCAGTTTAGGAATCATAGTTCTCTCCTGACAAAACTTTAAATTCAGAATGTCCTGGGGTTTTTTTCTCCTTCCTTTGCCATAGCACAAACCAGCTCACGTGTAGCTCTCCAGGGACTACTGCAAAATTGTGTTTACAGACATGACACAATTTTTGACTAAGTATACACTTTACAAAGCCACATGACTTTGACTTTCCTTTGCTTCAGAGTAAAACAAGCAGGCACTTTTAAAACATCTAGAGTACACTTTTCTTATATACTTTGAAATGTATCTACTTTGTAAAATAATATAATAATATATAAATACAACTTTGATATTTTAATATATAGAACAATTAAAAAAATAAAATACAGTTAAGAAACATAAAATATTTTAATGGTTTATACTATTATATAAAAATACAGAAGGGGAAATTTAAGAGATACAGTCAGTCATTAGGAAAAATTAATCTCTATAGTCATTAGGAAAAATTAAGTAATAAAAGACAAGTGTGAAGCTTCAAAAGTTATTTAAGGAACTCTACATTGATAAGCCGTTCAAATATTTCATTGCCTTACAGACTTATCTTGAAGTCAGATACTATATAAAGAATAAAAAAGACACAGTTGACTAAAAGTCTTGCTGGAAACCTCTGTTATAGTGGATAATGATATAGTCTGGGACTGCATTTACATGAGCATTTTTGGAGTAACATAGGAAAAATACCCTAAAAGGAACGTCTTATATATGTTACTATTTTTCTTAGTTCAACATTATCCCTTAGACAGGATTTCCTTCTTTGGAAAAGAGCTGTTTCAGTAAGGCAAAAAAGCTAGACTCTTAATCACAATGCAGATGATTTTGCATCTTACAATGGGCTTAATTGTATTCTCAGAAGTGGTAACTAAAAACCTAATATAGAGATGCTGCTGCTGATGGACTGGTTTTAACTCACTGTGCATTGGGATGATAGGGGATTTTTTTCCCTTCTCATTTGTTTCACAATCACGGGTTTTGGGTTTTTGTTTGTTTGTTTTATTTGAGTTTTCTTTAATTATTTGCCTTTATTGATCATTTCCCTATGCATATGAAGACTTTTTTATTTTTTTTAATTTTTTTTTTTAAGGTAACAGTTAAAACAAATACTAGGTGTGTTTTTGGTTTATGTTATTCAAAAGTTGATGTTGTTTTTTTCTAAGCCATCTGGGCCAGCTCACATCAATGATCTATTCACTATTTCATAAATAGATTAGTTGTGATTGCCCAGGTATGATGTTCATCTTACGATCATTGGAGGCCGGGCAAGGAGCTAAGCAGTGTACCTGAGGAAATGTGCACTTTTAAAATGCAGTTCCTTTCTTGATAAAAGCAGAATCAAGCTGTCAAAACTGCACATTACAGGTGCAGTGTACTTGCTGAAAGCATTGGGCTGAATTCCCATCAAAGCCTAGGGTCTCTGGATTTCATGGTAAATGCTGTGTGTGCTCTGGTGCTTAAGGAACTCTATTAAAAATGCATGAATAGGTGATACTAGTTCATTCCACATCCAAAGGTTTACAGAGACTCCTGGAGTCCCAGACAATTCGTCTGCTTTCCCTGCAGCCACAGTTCTCACGCCTCAAAATAATGCTCCAGTTTCAATGAAGCAATCTTTTGCTCATTTCATACAATCAGAGTGTGTTAGAGGGGTTGCTGCTTCCTTTTACAATGGTCTGCTTTTATTCAAATTGACCACATCA
The DNA here is from genome assembly GCA_013396775.1 of Cephalopterus ornatus. Lineage (NCBI taxonomy): Eukaryota > Metazoa > Chordata > Aves > Passeriformes > Cotingidae > Cephalopterus > Cephalopterus ornatus. Next base: position 84,159 of record VZRE01011328.1, read on the forward strand.
GAAAATCTGGAATTCTTGCATAGGTTTGCTGAGCCATTGTCTATTTTCCAGGTAAGAAGGAAATTAGACTCAAACCCATATTTTATGCAGAAAAAAAAATAGAAGACTCCTGACTTTTAAATGGATTGCTCATGTTCTGTAGTAGCCTATAGTCACGAAAGGACTCAGGATATAGTGATCATCTTATGAATGATGTGTCTTTCTTTTTGTCTGTCCATGAAGACAGTGGATCACAGATCACAGAATCAACCAGGCTGGAAAAGACCTCTGAGATCATTGAGTCCCATCCATGACCCAGTACCACGCTGTCAACTAGACCATAGCACTAAGTGACACATCCAGTCTCTTCTTAAATACCTCCATGGATGGTGACTCCACAACCTTCCTGGGCAGCCCATTCCAATGTCTGATCACTCACTCTGTAAAGAATTTCTTCCTAATGTCTAACCTAAAGCTCCCTGGCACAGCTGAAGACTGCGTCCTCTTGTCTGACTGGTTGTCTGGGAGAAGAGAACAACCCCCACCTGGCTACAACCTCATTTCAGGGAGTTGTAGAGAGTGATGAGGTCTCCTCCGAGCCTCCTCTCCTCCAGCCTAAACAAACACAGCCCGCTCAGCCTCTCCTCACAGAACTTGTACTCGAGTCCCTTCGCCAGCCTTGTTGCTCT
>VZRE01011331.1:0-30472 GCA_013396775.1 Cephalopterus ornatus
CTAACCCGTGTCTCCAAGTGCCACATCCATATGTTTTTTCAAGACTTCCAGGGATGGGGACTCCACCCCTGCCCTGGGCAGCTGTGCCAGTGCCTGAGCACCCTTTCCATGNCACCTTCAGCTGTCGTTCTTCCAGATGGAAAATTTACTTTCCATCATTCCCCTTCCCTTGGTGGAGGAGGTTTTATTTCTCTGGTTAATCTTGTGCCTGTCTGCTTTTTGGATTTGATTTTGGTTTTTTAAGTTCTGCTGAAAACCCTCTGGGCCAACATGGGGAGAGCCAGGGCCTCTCCAGGGACAAGATCACAGCTGCACATGGAGCAAACCTACATTTTATCTTTTCCACTTTTCTTATCAATTCCCATTTTTTTTGCTGCACTGACTTCAGCTCCAGCCAAAGGAACCAGACACCTCTGAAGGCAGTTGGCAGGTGAGTCGGTCCTGGCACAGATACCAGCACTGACCCATTCAGTGAATTCCTGGATTTAGTTCCATGAACACCAAAACTACCTTCAGCCAGCCTGGAATCTGCTCCGGATCAGACAAGCACCTGAATCACAGCGTGGCTTTCACCCTCTCTCCTCCCAAGAACCGCCGAGCAGGAGCCACCAACTCCCTCCCCAAGCAGCCCAAGTCCATTTTAGGGAGTTTTCCCTGTGTTTAAAATACCAGGGACAGATTCCTAACCTCCTCTTGCACACTTTTCCCAAGACCCCCTCATCACAGAGCCAAGAAAACAATCCTCATATATTCACCACTCATTCCTGTATCTCATGATATTGCCCTAAAAAGAAAGGATAGTTTTATATATATTTTTATATTTTTTTCTTAAGGAATATCAACCAACCACAGTCACCAAATACAGAGGGTGAGCACAGAAATCTGATTTTCAGGATAGAGAACAGCACAGGGTCATACCCAGCACTGACAAAAGCAGATGATGGAGCTGGGAACCATGTGGGCAAATCAAGTTTACTATGACTTTACCAACACTTTGTAATCCCAACTAGAAACAGGAATGCCAGGTTTGGCTGAACAGAGGCTAAAGGTGAGCTGTCCAGTCAGGTCCAGGACCCTGCTGTCCTCCTGTGACACTACACATGTGTTTTAGAGGAATTAAGCACACGTGGTAATTGAGCAGAGCTAAGCCAGCAGCTCAGCTCTACTCTCACTTTCTGCCACTAATCCTCCAGGATCAACAGGCAAGTTTCTCCCCAGGAAGCAGGATGAGGACAGCGAGCCCAGGCCACATCCCTCAGTACCAGTGTCCCAGGTCACAGCTTGTTACCAAAATAGTCCCAGCTCTGCACTGGGCAGAGGGGAAACCAGAGCTCCTCCAGCTACGCAGCACAGGGAACAGCAAAGTCTCCCATCTCATACTTGCTTTGGGGACAGGTTTTGCTGTTTCTTAAAAACAGACGTGAAAATCAGAGCTGTGAAACGGCCTCTCTGGGTACACGACTCCAGCCAGCAAGCGAGTTAAAAAACACTTCCACAGACTCTTTGCATCCACCTCAAAATGGTCTCCCAGTAGTCAAGTGCAGAGTTACCCCAATTTGCCAGTCCGACACCCATCAAATGTCAAACACCCTGAAGGCAGTGAGGGAGCACTGATTCCTGCAGAAACACAGCCTGTGAGAGTCACTGATGCTCCTCTTTGTCAGCACTAACCCATGGGGCTCCTCACCACCCCTTGTGCCCACTGGAGCCCATCTGGGCTCTGCAGAGCAGCCCTGAAAAACACATGGGTTTGGGGGAATCACTCAGGATACGAGGAGCCAATTCAGACAATTCCCCACATGAGTAGACCTGAGGACTTCTTCAGCAAATCCAGTCTCCTGCTTCCACATGTAAACACCCAGGGCTCACCCAGCACTCAGAGGGACTTTAATTCACTAGGAATTCTATTTTGATTCAAGCAAAATAGTCAAACCTAACACACAAACTCTTCACCTTTATTAAAAGATCTCTAACTGGGATAAAACACCATCAGCCAGGGAAACATTAAAGCATAAAGCAATGTAGTGATGTCCTCAGCTCTACCTCCACAGCACAAGGACTCAGCACCTGCTCATGGAGTGTCTTATCCCCTCAGACCAGATCAGAAGAGCCTGGAACAAGAGGAGTGTGTGTGGTTTTGATTTCCCCTGAGCTCCCGGGGCTGGATGACAGCTGAGTCAGCACAGCCTCACCAGCACTGCTGCTGCCCTGCCCTCAGCCCTGAGTGAGGAACTCGGCATGGCCAGAGCCTCAGGACAGCAAGTCTCTGCACTTGCTATTTCTGTGGGAAGGGATAAACCAAAATAACTGTGCCTGGCTCTGGGGCAGTGTGGCTGACAGGCTCCCACGGCCCCGGGCTGGGCTGGAGCTCCACGACCACTCCAGGCCTCCCCAGCATTGCCCACAGCCCGACGGGCCAGAAGGGCAAGGTAAAGCCACACACCTCTCCATGAGACCCTTTTCCACACACTCACGTCTCCATGAGACCCTTTTCCACACACTCACCTAGATAAAGGACTCACCCCACTATGGATGTTCACGGACCAAGAGCCTTCACAGCCAGCTCACTGCAGCCAGGACCAGCACAGTGTCACTCTCTGCCCAGATAAACAAGTCTGCCCAGTCACTTCCCCCTTCTCCTCCATCAGCTGTGCTCTCCCCCTGTATTTGCATATTCCAGAGCTGGAATTTTAAGGGACAGAGAGTTCACAATACTTAGAATCACAGAATCATGGAATGGTTTGGGTTGGAAGGAACCTTAAAGATCATCTTGTTCCCACCCCCTGCCATGGGCAGGGACACCTTCCACTAGCCCAGGTTGCTCCAAGCCCTGTCCAACCTGGCCTGGAACACTTGCAGGGATCCAGGGGCAGCCACAGCTTCTCTGGGCAACCTGGGCCAAGGCCTCCCCACCCCTACAGGGAATAATTCCTTCCCAATATCCCATCTTACCCTGCCCTCTGTCAGTGGGAAGCCATTCCCCCTTACCCTGTCCCTCCAGGCCCTTGTCCCAAGTCCCTCTCCAGCTCTCCTGAAGCCTCTTTAGGCACTGGAAGGCTTCACGTAATAAAGTCCCTGGCACATACCACGCTTCAACAATCCCGGGAAACGGGTAAGTGTCTGACATGTGAATCAACGTTTGCCTGCCCTTGTGTGACCACTCAGTGCCCAGAAGCCACATCAGCCCAGGGCTGGGGCTTTGTTCCCCTCCAATTTGCACCATCAGCACTTGGTGTTCTGCTGCTCCTCCAACCCATCCCAGCCGTGCCCTGGGTCCCCCTCAGTGCTGTGGGTTTGCTGTGCACACAGAACCAACCCCAACCTTCCCCCCGGGTGCCTGTGAAAGCTGAGCTGCACACTGTACCTCTGCATGAACGTTCTCCACAGTCAGTGGCACAGCAGCATCTGCAGGTGTCCCAAAGCCCAGACCTGAGCCAGGACAGGGAGGTGTGATGGGCACTGAACCAAAGTGACCCCAGGATCCACCACCAATCCCTCACCACAGCATTCCCCAGTCCTGCCTTCACATACCCCTTCTCTTAAATATTCAGGGCATTTTATGCAGGTACATTTTCATTTTATGCAAAGCATTACAAAATCAGGTGTTCACTCCATCTTCTCTCTCCCAGAAGGTAAAATGATGAAATAGAAGGAAATGCTGATTTCCAGTATCCAATAAAAGATCTGAAAGTGGATTTATTTCAGGACAGAGGAGACAGACAGCTTTTTAATACATTCACAGAATCATGCAATCACAGAATGGGTTCGGTTGAAAGGGACCTTAAAGACCATCTCTTTCCAACTCTCCTGTCTGTGTACCCCCTGAAGGCACACCTTGCACTAGACCAGGTTGCTCCAAGCCCCATCCAAGACTGAACATTCCAGAGACGGGGCAGTCACCGCTGCTCTGGGCAACCTGTGCCAGGGCCTCACCACCCTCACAGGGAAGAATTCCTTCTCTATATCCCATCTAACCCTGCCAGTGGGAAGCCATTCCCCCTTGTCTTGGCACTTCAGGCCTTTTTCCAAAATCCCTCTCCAGCTCCCTTGAAGCTCCTTTAGGAAGTGGAAGGGGCTCTAAGGTCTCCCTGGAGCCTTCTCTTCTCCATTCCTGAGGTTTGTTTTCTGCAACTTGAAGCCGTGCTGGTTTGTGGAAGAAAACCCAAGATTAATCCCAAAAGAGTTATAAACACTGAACTATTTCTAAAATATTCTGTTTGTTAACCAACCCATTACACAGCAGAGCAGTAACAATGTCACTCAGGGGAGGAGCTGTGAGACAGGCACGGGGCTCTGACAGTTTTACACAATGCAGCAGTGCCAAAGCTGCTCCAATAAATACCATAATAAACACAGCAGCACAGCATGGTGTGTGGAAGGGGGAAGAGGAGAGACACACACAGAGCCAGCTCAACTAAATATACGTGTCATCTACCAAACTAAGCGATGGGAACACCACCCATGTGGTGCACGGGCCACTGCCCACTGCATTTAGAGCCTTCCCGGTCCACATAGACCAGCGGAGTCTCCAGGAGAAAGGCACAACATCCTGCCTTCGAGAACGAGTTCATCATCATGAGTTCATTTTTACTGGCTGTCCACAATGCACAGCCATTACCACGGCTCTAAAGACCACTCAGAGCTGCCCAACCACCTGAGAAGACGAGTGCTGCCCACAGCATTGTGTCCAACCCTTTGTGTCCCTGGGAAACCATCAGCTCCATTCCACCGTGTATGACACCAGGTCCATGCAGGTTCTGCACGGCTGAGCAGGCACAGAGGAGCTGTTGGCATGGGGTACTGAGAAGGCGGATCTGGGTGCCAGGGGGCACTGAGAAGGCGGATCTGGGTCCCAGAGGGCACTGAGAAGGAGGATCTGGGTGCCAGGGGGCACTGAGGAGGCTCCAGCTGCACGCTGGCCCAGAGGTGCTCCCTACCTGACTGGTTGTTCCGCATGCGGATGGCCTTGGCCTTGGCCAGCTCCAGGGCCGTGACCCAGCGCTGCCGCTCCACCTCCGAGTTGGCCTTCAGGTGGTAGGTCCTGCCCCCGTTGGACAGCACGATGTTGCATGAGTCCTCCGTGTCGATGTGGGCCGTGGACAGGTTGATGGTCCCCCGACACGTGTGGGCCATCTCTGCCTGAGTCCTGCATGGGAACAGAGGGACAAGGAAGGGTCAGTGCAAAATGCTGGAAAATTCTTTTAACTTCAGCACAATAGTGTATGGTCCCTATGTTCGTGATTAATGGTTACTTTTGTGCCACACAGTACTTAGTGCAAATAGCAGAGGTTGTGTTAGCTCCCTACATCTGTGACTAGCAAGTCTTGGGCCAGCTAATGCTTCCTTATTTACTTATGTTAGTGATTAATATGTACTATGCTTCCTCATTTACTTCTATTAGTGACTTATATGTACTAGCAGATGTCTTAGTTTCGAAAATATAGATAGTCAGAGCAAAGAACAACTAGAGAAGTGTATCGTGACTTGACCAGATACCTGAGATACTCTCAAGAAAGGAAGATTAAGAAGAAGATCACAGACCATAAAAAGAAATTTTGGGGAATGGGATGTTCCCAAATGACCACCAAAGACCCTCAAAAGACCCCTACTCATATCCAAATAAGTTCACATAAATAATTAGCATATATGTACATATTTAGGAATGTAATGAATGTGTAATATAAATATGATTAATACGTACCAGTTTCATGAATATAACCTGGTCTGTTGGGTTACTACTCATGCATGCTTTGAGGAATAAAGCCCATGCATTCAGCACTGCTGATAAAGTGATGTTTGCCTTTCTAACCAAGCAAACTGGTTGGAGAATTTATTTCCCAGCTCTGAGTGACAGTCCCCAAAACATCACCAATGCACCCTCATCCAGCGAAGATCCAAGGAGACATCCCACAGTCAGCACTCCCACCCAAGGAGATGGACAAGCTCCTCAAACAGAGAAACAAGGACGGGCTGCAGCTTTTAGACAGAGCTTGTTCCCTTGCAGGAATATCCCCCCATCATTCCAGTGGCTGATTTCACATCCCACTGTGCCCATTGCATCTGGCTGCCCTAAAAGCAAAGTTACCACCTGCACATCACTGACCTTTCTCCCCTCATTTCTATTGCTGCTTTCCTCCCTTCTCTCTGCTATCCTGCGTCCAGCATTTTGTGGTTCCTTACATCCTCTCCCATCACTGTTTTCTGGTTTTTGTGCTCAGACCTTGCACAGAAAGCTCTCCATCAGCGAGGCAAACGAAAGCAGCAGAGAATGCTGACAGAGTACCTTTGCTACTGGCACAATTGCTTAGTCCCTCCCCAGGCTCACCCAGATGAGCAGCAGGACTTGCTAGGGCTCACTTCCCAAAACACAGCCCTCCTTTCACCCAGCTGGGCACACCTGCGAGAACCCACCCTGCAGCAGCCTTAACCCACCACCATCCCACTGCCAACAGCCCCATCCAGGACTCCAGGTCCAGGGGCCAAAGCCCCCCAGCCTGTACAAGAGAACGGCACATCCCTGCTCCACACCACAGCTCTGCTGGTCCCAGCCAGGGACAGGCTGGATCCAAGGGCTGAGTCCAGTGGTGTGAAGGTGAACAAGCCCAAGTGTTGGGTCCTGCCCTTGGGTCACAATAACCTCATGGAATGCTCCAGGCTGGGGGCAGAGGGGCTGGAAAGCTGGAAAAGGCCCTGGGGGTGCTGGTGACAGCAGCTGGACACGAGCCCAGGTGTGCCCAGGGGGGCAGGAGGCCAACGGCCCTGGGCTGTGCCAGCCCTGGTGTGTGACAGCCCCAGGGCAGGGCCCGTCCCTGTGCTGGCACTGCTGGGGCACCTCCAGCCCTGGGGGCAGCTCTGGGCCCTCAGACAGGAGAGACACTGAGGAGCTGGCGGTGTGCAGGGAAGGGAACGGAGCTGGGAAGGGGCTGGAGCAGCAGGAGCGGCTGAGGGAGCTGGGGGGGCTCAGCCTGGAGAAAAGGAGGCTCAGGGGGGACCTTCTGGCTCTGCAACTCCCTGACAGGAGGGGGGAGCTGACAGGGTCGGGGGGTGGGTATTGGGCTCTGCTCCCAGATAAGAAGCATTAGGACAAGGGGAAACGGCCTTAAGTTATGCCAGGGTTGTTTGAGGTTGGATAATAGGAAAAACTTGTTCCCTGAAAGAGTGGTTAAGCATTGGAAGAGACTGCCCAGGGCAGTGGTGGAGTCACTATCCCTGGAAATGTTAAACAAATGTGTAGATGTGCCCTTGGGGACATGGGTCAGTGGTGGCCTTGGCAGTGGTGGGTTAATGGTTGACCTCAATGATCTCAGAGGGCTTTTCCAACCTGAACAACTCTGTAATTCCATAAGAACACCACAGCACAGGAATCTGGAGTTCTCTTGAGGGAGGTTTTACTGGCACAGCACAGAGCTGCTCTCAGAAAGTGTCAGCAACTGAGTCCTTTATGGGATGGAGATACAGTCCCTCCCAGGGATGGATGGGCAGCAATCCAGAGACTCGCTGCCAGCCTTATTCCTGAGATCGCTTGTTATGTAGAAGGAAGTCACTCTGGCTGAGCAAGAAGTCAAATCCCCCAAACCCCCAACCCTAACTACAGCGTCCGGAACACATCTCTGACCTGCTCAGCCCTCACACTGCTCTGCACAACACAATTATCCCAGGGCCACACCTGAGCCCAGCATGTGGACAGAAAATCCTCCTGGAGCCTCCTAAATATTTATGGTTTATGTCTCTCAGCACCACAGGTTAAGTTTGGCACCAGCGCACAGTGTGGTTACACTTGTTTGCAAGGGTAAATTGGCCCCAAATAAATCAAGCCCTGATTTTCATTCCCAAGTCATCCCTTCACGCCGCAGCAGTTCCCAGGAGGGATCCCTTCCCACCTTGGGAGAGCTGCTAAAACGATTTTCTCTTCTCCACACAACAAAGGTCTCCAAGGTGACTGGACTAAATCAACCACAGTCGTGTTGAACAGCCTCGCTCTCCCGCCCAAGGAAACTGGGATTTCGCTCCCTGAGCTCCCTTCCCAGGCCAATCTGCATGGGAAATCAATTCCCATCAATCAACACCCACACACGAGGCAGGCACCTGACCCAGCCCAGAGCCAACAACCTCTTCTGTGTGCAGACAGGGAAAGCAGAGGTGCCCTTCAGAGCCCTCATGGTCAGCGGGATCTGCTTATTCACCACTTGCAGCTTAGCCATTGCATAACGTGATCCCGGCACACTTCCCAATTCCCCCTTTCCACAGTAATCCCAGCCCTGCACATATGGAGCACCTGGGCAGGCTGCAGGGAGCCTAAACACGGGCACGGAGCACACAGAGGTGGAGGCAGCTGAGTCTCCGGGATTTTTTAGCTTTGCGAGGGAGCAACCGACGGGATTCGCCCTCGGAGATACAAAATTAGAGCTGTGCATGGGAGGCAGGAAGGGCACTGACAGCCTCGCAGAGTCCTGTCCAGGACACAGCAACAGGGAAAAAACATCCCAAAATACTGCAGGAGGTCTAAAGCACCCACCCAACTTCGGGAGAGCTCATGTCGCAGGTCAAGAGAACCCTTTTCCCAGCAGCAAGATCCCAAAGCTCCAGGACGTGCTCCATGCAAGCCTTGAGCCATTACCCAAGGCATGGGGCCACTGCCCAGCCCAGGCAGGCCAGGAGAAGGTCAGGAATCTGGACACAATGTCACAGCTTATGCCCAAAATCATTCTTGTGGCAAGAACAGTGTTGCTTATGGCTGCTTTAAGGTCACCAGAGAGGAGATTCCTTGCTCTAAAAGCAGAAATATCCTTTACTATGCCAGCAGGCCCCTATTCCTCTGTGCCTATTCCAGTTGTCAAACCTCCTCCAGATGCACAGGTCAAAATTCCTGCAAGGATTTTGCCCAAGCCATCAGATGATACTGCTCTGAATACAACCACCTTTGCTTTTTTTTTTATTTTGACACAATAATAGAAATTACAGACTGGCATCACCATCACCTTCTCCATGCACAGCTCAGCACAGCTCTTGTATCCCAGGCACTCACAATGACAGATTTTGCAAATACCTTCAAACATCGTGTTAAATATTATTTGCAGTATTTCTCCCTTTTTTTTTTGACTGGAAAAGCTGCTTCGGCTCCTTAACACCACAAATCTAAACACACCGAGCTTGACAAGACAATTTACATTATCAGTTCCTTAAAAAGACTTCAACAAAAAACTCCTGGAGTCTAAATTTCAGCAACTCATATTCCACAGCCTGACAGAGCACTGCAGTGCCATAAAAGAGCAGCAAATCCTGATTTAAAGACCTGCTTCTCAGTTCTGAAGGGACACTTGAGCTCCAGGAGGCTCCTCAGTTTTAACAGCTGTACCAAATCTCACTGTATATAAATAATAAAACTCCTTTGTAGGAGCTCATGAGGCACATTTATCAACAGAGCAAAATCTACCGGCCCCACAAGTGTGGTTTTGGTGATATCCCAACAGCCAAAGATGGAGCTTTGGATGCTGGTAGGATGCTGCTCACACAGAATTTGTAATTATAACTGTGTGGCTCTGCTGGAAGTTAACAGGACACAGCAAGGAACGAAGGTCCCTACATGTGTCATACACAGCCTTGTGAGGTTCCATCCTGGCTGGGAGCATCTAGCTTCTCGAGGGTGCCAGAAACACTCCAAGTGGTGAGGTGAAGGTCTCCAAACTGGCTTATCCACCTACAGCTCAGCAGGGAGCTACACAAATGCTGGCCTGAGGCTCTGCTCCGCAGCTGGGAAGGCCCAGTTTCTAGCATTACCCACATTGCTAAAGCACCTCCGCAGAGAAATCCAAACACAGTTTGAGTTACACACAGAAAAATGGCCTCACGCTCTCATCCTACACATCTTGCCCCATCCCTGGAAGTCGTCAGGTTGGACAGGGCTTGGAGCAACCTGGGCTAGTGGAAGGTGCCCCTGCCCATGGCAGGGGATGTAACAGAATCAGCTTTCAGGTCCCTTCCCACCCAAACCATTCCAGGATTCTATGACAGACTCACTGCTTCTTACACCACTGACCTCTCCTGACTCAGGGATTAAGACCTATTTTTCTGACTGTTTCTTTCATGGATTAAGTTGAAATGAGTTTATTAATTTCATTTTTCCATCACACTGGAAAATATCGTAACATTAAGGGCTCTGCAGCCACAGAGAAATATTTGTATCCACAGCATAACTGGGAAATGCCCTTTGGAGTCAGGGGCAGGGACTGCTGCAGGCAGAGGGAGGAACAGGAATCAAGGACAAGGAACAAACCAGGCAGGACTGGGCAATGCAGCATCCGGGCACAGACAGGAGACACCGACTGGATTCAGGCTCTGTCTGACCACAATAACAGCAAAGCACATTTTTAGATTCCATCACCACAGCCCTCAGGGGAACCGGGCTGAGCTTTTTCTTAATTAACAGAGATGGAAATTCCTCTCAGGGGCTTTTGTTTCCTTGCCAAAAGGAGTGGGGGGTAGCACAAAAGACAACTCAGCCCCAAGACCCCACAGCATCGAGAAGGCCGTTTGTGCTCATCTCGCTATTCCCACGGGATGTTGTTCCACAAGACACAAGGATTTCCATGCAGAATCCACAGTCTATCAAGGCTCTCTGGATTAGGCTGAGCCCCCCCATCCTTCAGTGACCCTGGCAGCAGGGCCAGCACCCACCGGTGTTCCCACAGGGACAGGAGCTGCATTCCCCCTGCATTTCTCACTGCCAACAAAAGGCTGTTGTGCCACCAGCACCTCCCTCCTGCCTTGGCACCAGCTTCCAGTGCACCATGTTCACATCTGGTGCTTGAATTCACAGTCACCCTTACCCCATCCCCAATACTTGAACTATGAGATGCAGTGCAGCCTCTCAGCTGTTACAGGAAACCACTGCAAAGAGCTTCATGGCACATTTCCCAATAAAATGCGATTTTGCACGTCCTTTGTTCAGAGTAATTGGGGATATAAAGCCAGTGAACTCTCTGCAGTCCCTTTTAGGTGTGAGAAATCCCAAAAAGCGCTTTAAAACTGTATTTGTTTGAGCTCACAGGGGGTGGAACATGGATACCAAACCTCTTGGGGTTATTACTCTCCCCGGGTTCAAGGAAAAAAGGGTTTTTATGACGACTCAATCCCAGAACTGAAATGCCCAAGAGGAAGCAGGCACGTGGCTCCAGAGGTGTTTTCCCAGTGAGCAGGATCCATGCTCAGAACAGCACAGCTGGTTCAGCAGGGCTCTCACAAACCACAAGCTTCACGTGACAAACAGCTCAGATTTTCTCTTTCCTTCCTCTTTTTGCCTTCCTCAAACCCTCTGAAGCACAAATCAACCCCAAACCAGCACATGGCAAGTGTTGGACTGAGACTGCTGAGAAAACACACGATTTAGTTCTATTTAAAGGCCGATTAATCTGCAACTGGCCACAGTCAGGATGGGCACAGATTAGGGAGGATCAGGTTTAAGGGAAAGCCTGCAATCCAGCTGCAATTCCTGCCAGCCAGAGGGATGCAATCCAGCTGCAATTCCTGCCGGCCAGAGGGATGCAATGCAGCTGCAATTCCTGCCAGCCAGAGGCATGCAATCCAGGCTGTAATCCTCACCAGCCAGAGGGATGCAATCCAGGCTGCAATCCTCACCAGCCAGAGGGATGCAATCCAGCTGCAATTCTGCAGCTCAAGGTACTCACCGCCTCCACAAATCATGGGAATATTCCCCTCCAAGCCATCCAGCAACTTCCCAAGCCAGCTTCTGGGACAAACCCCTGCCCACACACAGAATCCAACACCAATGAGCCTCAGCAACAGCACCCAAGCATGGATTTAGGGGAGACTTGGCCATACACAGAGCAATCTGGATTTCACCCTCCTTTCTCCAGTGCTTTTCCACTTCAGTTTGGCTGCAACACCCACCCCAATGAAGGGCCAGTTTTCCACAAGGAAAACCCTGGAAGACACCTTCTGCGCCACATCATTTACACACAGCCTGTGCTTCAGAGAGAAGGAAAAACCTCCAGAGAGGCTGGGGACAGGTGATTTGTCAGACAAGTGCTCCCCTGCTGCAGTGCAGGACACAGCACCACACTCGGCCCTGGCACTGCCTGGCAGGAACAGGGACAGCCCAGGAGCACAATGTGCCAACGCCAGCACTTCACCACTGGAGTCATGTCAGATGTGAGTGAGATACATCAGAACACTCACTGCTGGGAAAGAGTACAGGTGTAAGGGGTGGTCAGGCCAAGAAAGCAAGCTGAAAGGGCTCTGAAAACAACACCCAGGATTCTCCCATACTTGTTTTGCCAAAGAGGGGCAGAGCTGCTGGGTGGGTGGCTGAGCAGCACAGGTTGTGCCACTGGGGAATCTCCTCCCAATACATAACACATCTGAGCAGGGTGCCAAGCGTAGGGTCTTGTTTCCCAAGGCAGTGGTGTGTAAAGCCTGTACAAATGCACACAGACCTATAAATGCTGTTCCTACCAAAATCAGAGTCACAGTAAAAGGCACAGACAAGCTCCAGTTCCCTTCTCTTCACTCCCTAAAGAGGGATGTTCCATTTCTGCAGTGCTCCCATTGACAAGACTCCCACCCCAAATACAAGGATATCCTAAAAACAACCCATCGAGCTACACACCTTCAAGATTAGCTTTTATACCACATTTCTGCCTCTCTCACATGCATGGTGCAGGTTTTCTGCCAGGAAACCTCAGCAGTGAGCAGGAGATAAACTAAGCCATAGTGCAGTACCAGCAAGTGCAGATATGGTTTGGCGAAGGGACTTTGTGTTGGGATTTTACGGAAAAAAAAAAGAAAAAATACAACAAATTTTAAACAAATTACTCCCACTCCTCCCACCAGGCTGTGCTATCTCCTCTGCAGCTCTGGAGAGGCTGCTGGTGGCCCTGGCTGATAAGGATATCAGCTCTGCAAACAGGGGCACCCAAAGGCTCCCTGAGGCACTGGTTTGGGTGGGAGGCTTCACCTGCTCCTGGGGGGAACCTGATCTGCAGGGCAGGAGCAGCTCCTGTGCTGCTGTGCCTCGGTACAACCTCGGCCTCGCTCCAACCCAACACTGCTGCACTCCCCAGAAAGGGCCCTGAACTCATTCTCCTGCAGCAAGACCAGAATTAAAGGAACTCAGCAGTGGGAAAGGGTTGGGAAACACTTAGTATGTGGTCAGAAGGAAACACCGTAGGAGTGTTCTGGAGCACCAAGTGTCCTCTCTGACAGCATAGGGACATTGCTGGCCACCCCTGCTCAGAAACGAAACCACGAGGTCAGCAGCTTCCACAAACCCACTGCTGCACAGGACAGGAACGTTTGTGGAGAGCCAGGATCTGCACATGGAGCTGGGAATGGCTGAGGGGAGCTGGGATCTGCACTGGAGTTGGGAATGGCTGTGGATAGCTGGGATCTGCACCGGAGCTGGGAATGGCTCAGGGGAGCTGGAATCTGCACTGGAGCTAGGGAATGGGTTCTGCCCGGATCTGCATCTCCTGCAAGGCCGCTGCCCGTGGCTGTAACATTGTTGGGCACCACGACAAAAAGCTCCTGGGGAGGGCAGAGCTGTCTGCAGCACCTGTACTACCTCTCTGTACTGTGAACACACTCATTTCCTCCGCTTCAGGCTCTTCACAGAACCCCAGAATGGGTTGGGTGGGAAGGGACCTTAAAGCCCATCCAGTGCCACCCCCTGCCCTGGGCAGGGACACCTCCCACTAGCCCAGGTCGCTCCAAGCGCCGTCCAACCTGGCCTTGGACACTTACAGAGATCCAGGGGCAGCCACAGCTGCCCTGGGCAACCTGGGCCAGGGCCTCTCCATGCTCCTCTCTGAGCAGATGTAGCTCCCAAAGATAAATCCCCAGTTCAGGGGGATGTTCTGGTAACCACAAACCCATTTGAGCAAGTGCCAAACTGGCACCAGAGCCCAGAGCTCACACACAGCCCAGCAGGGACGCTGGCAGCTGCACAGGAGGCTGGTGCACGCTCAGAGCTCCAGAAAACCCCATCAGAAACCCTCTTCACCTCTTCCAAAAATGCCAGAGGAAGCCCCCAGTCACCCTGGTTTGCTGTTTTCATTGCTTTCCAAGCAAATATGCCAAAGATTCGGAGGGGAAAAAACCCACCAAGATTAGTGGGCTGTGCTGCTGCTGAAATAATCACATCAATGAATAGTTTATGAAGGTCTGGCGCAGATCCCACCACCTCCACGGCCATCAGGATAATCCAGGACCTGGGCCAGGCCTGACTCACGTGCTTCGTGGCTCATTTTTAAGCAAGAACAAACGAGAGACCACACGCAAGGTTCACTTGACAAATATTCTTGCTGCACAAGGAATAAATGCACTGCAGCAGTGAGAGCCTCAAGCAATGATTTTTGTCATTACAGCCTCTAATTTTAAGTTTTTGCTGGTCCTTCAGCCCTTGGGAATTGCATTAAATGATCAAAATAAAGATCAGCCACAGTCAGCTCATATTTATATCTTCTCACCACCATGGCCAAGGACATAAGAGCACACGGGGCACAGTACAGCCAACATTAAGTACCACTTACAATATGCAGATTGGTCAAAAACACTCTGTTTTCCCAGACTACAGAGTTCAGGGATGTATTTGCTTTGAGCACAAGACTCACCCTATCTTTCCAAGATCAAATGTAGATAGAAGAGCTCACTTTCAAGAATTTTTCCATGCTGCAAGCAGCTCTCTTTGTGCAAGTTACCATCAATGTTAATGCTTTCACTATCAAATAAATTTCCCTCACAGACACCACATGAATTATGGCCTGTGACCTCAACCATCACACTAAAATCATCACGCTCCTGACTCCTTGCCAGCTTTCAAACAACACTCAGTTATAGCACAGGATCTCTCTATGGATGAAATATTCCTTAGGGATAGATACCCAGATGCAGAATCTCTTGCTGTATAAAATATTCCCTAAGGATTGATATCCGGATGCAAAGCCCACAAGGTTGCACAGATTTCTTCCCCTATTTCAAGGCACAAGAAGAAAGATGAAACTTCCCATTTAAAACCCAAACTGTTGCTTCTCAGCGCTTGACTTTGGAATCCTCAGTTCAACAACTACTTTACTGCAGGTTTATGTGCTGCAGGGTGTGGAGGCTGGTTTCAGGTGTGCGCCCAGTGCAGATCTGCAGAGAGGTTCCTTCTGTTCCATCTTCTCCCTGAACAGGACATGCAGCTGCCTTTACTCAAGGCAAACACCCAACATCAGCCAACGGCAGTAACTTCTGTGGCCTCCTGAGACCACTCATATCTTCATTCACTGACAAACCCATGCTCAGCTCTACAATCAGCATCTCCCAGGTTTGGGAGCAGTTACCAGCCTTGCAGAACAGGTTTCAAAGGCCAGGAATCTGCCACTTGAGTCTGAGCAGAAGGGAGCACGAGTTTGAATACTGCAAGAGAGATTGATGCATACAAGGTGCCTCCAAGACCTTCATTACCCAGGAAATGATCAGCTGATCCTTGGAGGACGTGCTCCTGAGGAGTGAGGAGGTCAGCAGTCCTGGAACAGCAGGTTTTTCACAGAGGGGAAATGAAAGCAGCACAGCAAGTTGTGTCGGCAGTGTGAGTGCACGGGGCAGCGTGGCACAGTGTAAGACCTTTCCCATTCCTTATGGCACAACCCAAAACATAAAAAAGCATTGGCAGCTGGCATTCCAGCCACTGCAGGTGCCAAGAGCTTTATTTAAAATAGAAACTGAGAGTTCACTGCTTACTGGGACTGATGATGCTTCTGGATCAAACCCTGCAGACACTCAGGTGACCTTGGCCAAGAGCTTTGGGACAGACCTGGCACATCTTAGCTGCTTCCCTGTGAGACTGAGTGTCTTTCAGCACTAAGTCTCAGTGACAGGACACAGGGAATGGCTTCCCAGTGCCAGAGGGCAGGGTTAGGTGGGATATTGGGAAGGGATTCCTGGCTCTGAGGGTGGTGAGGCCCTGGCCCAGGTTGCCCAGACAAGCTGTGGCTGCCCCTGGATCCCTCGAAGTGTCCAAGGCCAGGTTGGATGGGGCTTGGAGCAACCTGGGCTAGTGGCAGGTGTCCCTGCCCATGGCACGGGGTGGAACAAGATGGGCTTTAAGGTCCTTTCCAACCCAAACCACTCTGGGATTCTATAATCCAAGTAATGCCAATACTCTGCTCCGGGATCAGCGTTCAGGGGCTGTATTTTTTCTGCAAAAATCCTACAGATATTGACTGTGGGTTACCAGGAACACAGGATTCAAACACACAGCCATGAGGGAAAGCAAAGTCAGTGACCTTTCCCAGGGAAGGCTCTCACGAGCAGACAAGGATGAGTTACAGCTTTAACAAAATTTCCCAAGTGCTCAGCCCAGATTCTCGGTGTTATTTCAGTGCACTGTGTTGCAAGACAACGTGTGTGGTGCAATAAGATGCTCGGAGGTTTCAGAGCAGCAACGTTCCAGCTGTTTCAGCACAGTCCAGGTCCTGCCCTCTGCTTCCACCCCACCTCCTGCTCCTCTGGCCCCAGCCAAGACAAGCCCTTGTCCTCCCAGCTAGCCCTTCACAGGACATCTCCCACCCTGCTCAAGGCCAATCAGCTGCCATCCCACCCCTCTCCTCCAAGCAGGAAAGGTTCACATCCTCAAAAGCAGCATCAGCACTTCATCCAAAGTCACTCCCTTCCATTCCAGCAGTCACTCTGGGAAGCCACGGGGCTTTCAAAGCAGCCTGCTGGACACATACCACAAAGGGCAAACAAGCAAATCATGGTTTGGGCTGGAAGAGACATTAAAGCCCATCCAGTCCCACCGCCTGCCCTGGGCAGGGACACCTTCCACTAGCCCAGGTTGCTCCAAGCCCCATCCAACCTGCCCTTGGACACTCCCAGGGATTCAGGGGCAGCCACAGCTTCTCTGGGCAACCTGGGCCAGGGCCTCCCCACCCTCACAGCCAGGAATTCCTTCCCAATATCGCACCTATCCCTGCCCGCTGGCACTGGGAAGCCATTTCCTGTGTCCTGTCACTCCAGGCCCTTACCCAAAGTCCCTTTCCAGCCGTCTTTTAAGCCACCTTTAGGGGTTTTATTGCCTGAGCAAAACACGATTTTGCACATACCTTGTCCAGACACCCCCCAGCCCACCCACCTGCTGGGGCTCCTGGGAGGCAGCAGGATTTTGCCAGCAGGTCCCAAAGCCCCAGTGCAGTTCCAGGCCCTGGTGCTTCACAAAGGACATGAAAACCCTGAGTCCCTGAGAGCTCACGTCCAGCAGTTCCCGTCACAGGGACAGGGCCGGGAATGGGTTATTTTTAGCCCTCAGCCTCAGCAGAATCCATTTCCGTAGGAGCCGCATCCAACGCTCCCCTCCTCCAAACACCTCCTCCTCTGCCTCCCCAGCAACTGCAACCCCAGAGTGCTGGGACACAACAGAGGGCTCTGGTTGCTCCTCAGGACTAATCCCAGCAGAGGAAGGAAGCAGAGAGGTAACCAGAGAGCAAACACACACACACACACACACACACACACACACACACACAGAGGCATTGGGTACTTTACCAGTGCAGAGAAACAACAGGGAAAACAGGAGAAGCAGCAGACATCTGCCATGTGCCTCAGCAGCTCTCCCTGCAGCGATCCACACTCCCAGTGGATCGCCAGACAAGGACACATCCACCTGCAACAACAAACACCACAAGTACAGCCACCACCAGAAGGAAAACAGCTCTCCACAGCTTTTCCACAGCTCTATCTTTGCTCCAGCCAACAGCAGGGAGATGAATGCTGGTCCACAGCTTTAAACTTATATATTATAGACCTTATACAAACATTTCTACAGAGAGAAAAGGCCAAGCTGGGCCTAGAAGCACCCTCTGCAGCCATGTGCTCCTCAAAATGACTCCAAAAAGTGGCTCATGTCCCCTCTCTCCAGCACCTGCCAGGAAGGACCCCGAGCCCTGGGGGTCTCAGCCCAGCAAGTTCAGCCATGGGAAGGATTCCACCAAAGGAGCCCAAAGCACTGCAGGATGGAAGCATTCCTGGGGGAGGAAGAAGAGACCAGCTGGGCTGCAGAGGAATACAGTACAGTGCTCAGCTGGTTTCCAGAGCAGAGCCACATGCAGGTGACAAATAAAGCTGAGTTCATCCTCCTCTTTCCTTCCCAGGATCTAGCAAAATGCTTTCAATAATGAAAACTCATCTTTCTTACTTTTTCTACCCATTTTTATTTAAACCTTCAACTTTCTGTTTATTTTTTATTTTACCAGAAGTAAAAGGCAATGCTGGAAGAGGGGACAGAAGCCAGGCCACTGTAGGGAATCGTACGGTGCCATATTCCAGGAGCTGGACTTCACTGATCCTTGTGGGCCCCTTCCAACACAGGATATTCCATGATTCTATGGCATTAAGGAGCACACACCAGTGAAAAGGAGCACAATGCCCTTTTCCCAAGTAAGCAAGTGGGATCACATCAAATCCACACTCACTTAAGCTAAGTTGTTCCGACTACACACTTGCCCATGGGAGCAGATTCTTTTTATAGAGACCTGGTGCAGCACAAACACTTCTTGTGAGATTGGATTTAAGGGATAAGGGTGCCCATCACAGCAGGCAGAAGGATGTGCCCTCACAAACAGGGATCTGAAGTACCTCTGCTGGGTTCACATCAAACCAGCAATTCCACAAATAAACCACAATTTCTAAATTAAAAATGCACCTAATGGTGTAATGGTACATTATGTGGTGTAATGGTAATGGTATATTTTGAATTTGCAAATTAAAAATACACCTCATGATAACGGTGGACTTCAGGTACAAGCCACAAGGGACAAAGGGCTCACTGGATTTAACTTATTCCCTTTACAAGACAAATGGAAAACAGCAGGAATATTTAAAGGATGGTGTCTTGAATGCAAAACAAAACTCTAATTCCCTCCATATTCATGAGGATGCCTCACTTCAGGACAATGCCTGTGGGATTAGAGGCCACTTATTATTGGTGTTTTAGCTACTTTAAAAGCTCTTCTTCCTAAAATTACAGGAATTGTAAATCTTCATGGAAACAAACACCTTGGACCAAGTTCCCAACATTAAAAACCTACTACATTAAGGCTGAGAGGATTGGGACTGTTCAGCCTGCAGAAGAGAAGGCTCCAGGGAGACCTGAGAGCCCCTTCCAGGGCCTAAAGGGGCTCCAGGAGAGCTGGAGAGGGACTGGGGACAAGGGATGGAGGGACAGGACACAGGGAATGGCTTCCCACTGCCAGAGGGCAGGGAGAGATGGGATATTGGGAAGGAATTGTTGGCTCTGAGGGTGGGGAGGCCCTGGCCCAGGCTGCCCAGAGAAGCTGTGGCTGCCCCTGGATCCCTGGAAGTGTCCAAGGGCAGGTTGGATGGGGCTTGGAGCAGCCTGGGCTAGTGGAAGGTGTCCCTGCCCATGGCAGGGGGTGGGATGAGATGAGCTTTAGGGTCCTTTCCAACCCAAACCATTCCATGATTCAAGATGATGCAGCTCCTCCAGCTGTTCCAACCCCCAGCCTGACCCTGTGAAATGCCAGGCACAGCAGCCACGTGACGATCCCAGCGCTTCCTACAAATGCATCACTGACTCCCTGCAGCATCCACAGGGATCTCTCCCTAAAGCTCTCAGTCTCCATTGCCAGCAGAATTCGAGTCTCAAAACCATTCAGGCTGTTCAGGTATTGTGCACTTGGAACTCAAATGTACAAATCCTGATGGAATCGGTCCCGTTCCCACAGCATGTGCTTCATGCTTGAAGCAGGGGATGGCAGATAATAAATTAACCTGTAATAGCCCCAAAATGGAGAATACCAACTATGAGCAGCCTGAGATTTCACTCCTGTGCAGCAAAGAGAGCTTGGGGCTGCAGATGTGCAGCAGAATTCATTCCAACCCAGTAATTACAGGCCTTATCTGTGCTGAGACATGGAGCTGCAGGTACTTACAAGTGACAGTTCCTGGCTGGATGTCTGCAGGCTGGAAGGAGGGGAAAATGGGTTTGTTACAGGGCAACAGGATTCATTTCTAGACCTCTGCAAGTCAACTTCCAAATTTAAAAGCAAACTTCCAAGGAGCTTGCATCCATAGTTTTTTCCACTATAAGTCTTTATTGCTTTCCTTGTGGTGTAAAGGAAAGAAACAGAGGAAGAGGCAGATGAGTCACCCAGTGCATACTCCATGTTTACTTACATAAAAATGCAGGTTCCTGGGAAAACAGTTCCAGGGTAGCACCCAGCTGGGACATCCCAGAGACTGCACAGGCAAGAAAATAGGAAAATTCCTATCCTTCAGCTCCTAAGCCAATCCCACTCCTAAAGGGGAACAGAAACCCAACTGGGTCTTTGCCTCCTCAAGTGTTCCAGCAAAACACTGCATTTATTAGAAGCTTTAAGAGATAAAAACCATGATAGAGCAGCAAAGCACAGCTTAATCCCATCCTAAGTTTGGCTTTGCCAATCCTCAGGCTGTCCCAGTGTCAGGAAAAAATCCTTCCCTCAATTTAGGGTGTCATGGAAGTGGGGGAGTCTAGAAACAGACACAGGAATCACTGGGGCTCCAGGACAAGCCACAGACATGACACAGCTTTTCTTCACCCCCATCAGCATCCAGAGAGCTGAAGGCAAACTCACTGTCAGAAACCAAATTTCCATAGAATGGTACATGAAATGTGTCTGGAAGGCACCCGGGGAGCCCTCAGGTCCAGCCTCCTCCTCTGAGCATCTGCACCCAAATCAGGTTGCTCAGGACCCCATGTATCCATGCTGGAATACTCAAGAGTTCCCTCCAGACCCCAAGTATTCAGCCCTCGCTCCCAATTAAACACGTTTCCATGTGTCCATCCAGGATTTCCCATGTGCTGGTACCAGCCCACTGCCTCCTCCTGAGAGAGCAGAGCCAGGCTCTGTCCTCTCACACCCTCATCACAGAGCTGTGGGTATCCCCTCTCCTCCTCTGCTCCAGGCTGAGCACACCCATATCCCTTCTCCCCTCCAGCCTCATCCTGGGACCCCCAAACCAGACCCACGGCCCAGCCAGGGCACCCAATGCTGAGCAGAGGGGACAGTCCCTTCCCTCAACACGGTGCACTTCTGCTGAGCAGCCAAAGCCACCACTGACCTCTGGTGACTCCTAGTCACCTTGCTTTTCCCAAGAGCTCTTCTGCAAAGCTGCTTTGAGCCAGTGACCCCAGGGCAGGGCTGGTGTTTGCCTCTGCTGAACATCACAGGGCTCCCACCATCCTGTGACTCCAGCCTGTCATGGTCCCTCTGAAATCCAGACTTGTAACCTCTCTGCTCCACTTGGCATCACCCACAGCCCGGCTGGGAGGGCACTCACTCGTGAATAACGACATTATACAGCAAATACTGCAACTAATGGAGTGGAATCTCATCACATCTACCAAAAACCAATCAAATCATAGGTACTCCTAATCAATCCCTGAGAAAAAACGGCTACTGGGAGCACAAACACCACACCAGCTTCCAAAGGGAGTCCCATAGCTCATGGTGAGATGATGAAAGTCCATTTCTGCAGGGGAGCTCATAGTGCTGTGCATGACCAATACAAATTACACAGTATTATGATGACTGTCACATTTATACCATCACAAAATGACTTTTGGTTTGAGCACTCTCTTCTTCCTGCTTATAAAAATTCCATCCCAGGGGAGATGCAAAGCCAGGGAGCCCACAGCAGCCTCTCCCCAACACAGACCACAGAGACCCAACAGACAAGGAATGGGAAACTGGGATAACATAAAGCCAGGGATTAGACTCACCTCACCACACCCTATAAACCTGCAGTGCCTTGTGCTCCACAAGCTCTGCTGGGAAGCACCTCAGTGGTAACTTGGGAATGATAAACAGTGGATAAACAGCGTCCAGCATCAGACACAAAAATCTGCATGTTTGGAAACAGCAAAGCTGGGAGGTCTCACTCTTCCAAAAATACAGGATGGGGCTGCTGAACAACACAGCCCTGACACTGGGCACACAGCACCACCTGAGGGTTCCCAGCCAGAGCCTCCAAAAAAGACTTGAAATCACAGGCTGAAACTTTGAAATCACAGAATATCCTGAGTTGGGAAGAGACCCCCAAGGACCATCCAGTCCAACCCCTGGCCCTGCACAGACACCCCAACAATCCCACCCTGTCCCTCAGAGTGTTGTCCAAACCCTCCTGGAGCTCTGGCAGCCTTGGGGCTGTGCCCACTGCCCTGGGGAGCCTGGTCAGGGCCCAACCACCCTCTGGGGAAAAAACCTTTTCCTGAGATCCAATCTAAACCTCCCTGACACAACATCGACTCCTCACGAGCTGAGGGCACAGGTGACATCCCCACCTGCTGCACAGCAACTCCACACCTCTGTGACAAAAAGGTGCTTCTTTAATCCTGTGGTCTCCACTCCTGCACAGTCCTGGAAAGGAGAGGCATGTCCCAGTCACCCACGTCCATGCTGCAGCCAAATCCACCCAAACTCACCCCATCTTCCGAACTCGGACCGGTGTATTTTTCACACGCTTCCAAGAAGAGCCACCACTCCTGACAGTTGCAGAAGACCTGAAAAAAAAAGTTTGTGGAACCACCCCTGTGCATTTCACAGGAAAAGAGAAACTTCAAAAATCATGAAGATTCCCAGAACCGGGGAATTAGTTGCCATGGATATTTGCTGCTGTGACAAATACTCTAATTCTGTGCTTGGGTGAGTGACAGGCACAAAGCACCGAGTCAGCTGGGAACACCAACACAGAATAGCTGCAAACACGGCGGCACTCACAGCCCCATGGCACTGGGAGCATCCCTGAGGAAACAGCAATGGACCTGAATGCACCACCAGCACCAGGAGGCCAAGAGACCTCCCAAAGGAGCTTTGCTCCCACCCAGGTCAGCACTGCCAGCCCCTGTGTTCTATGTGTGGCTGTGCCATGGGAAGGAGTTTGCTGTTCTTTAAGAGCCCAACCAGCCACAGTGTTCAGGTGTCTGTGCCAACCAGCCAGCCTGAACTGAGAGGATCTTACACACACCAGCAATACACAACCAGCAGGTCCCAAGGGCAACATTCTCCCACTCTGTTTCTTATGAAGTTCCTAGCAGAAACCTGCTCTACCTATTAATAACAGCTTAAGAATCACTGCTTTGGGTTAAAGCAGGAAAAGAGAAAGGCACAGACTCCCACCCCCCATATTTACCCCCACATGCATTGCAGAAGTTGCTTTAACCAGCCACGTGTGCCCAGACAGTGCTCTCATGCAAAAGATTTGGAGAATTAATACTATTTTTAGGGAATGAAGGACCTCCCCCTGAGTCACTGCAGGGACATACATCTATCCGGTCGTGATTCAAAACAGAAATAGCCTTGAAGAGTTAGATAAAGATAAAAAAACAGGAAAGTGGATAGAAACACAGTTTGGCCCGGCAGGGTGTGAAAGGAAGGGCAGCTGGATGCAGGGAAAATGCAGGTGACAAGGGGTTGTGACACAGGGTTTGTGCCACAGTGGTGCTGACACAGCAGCAGCTCCATCACTGCCCGTGTCAGCGCCGAGAGCTGCAGGACAACACAACCTGTGAGCAGCTCCAACCCCCAGCCGTGTCACACATGGAGCAGCACCACCGGGGGACAGCAGGAGGCCAGGCCGGGTCACAGCACAAGGCTGGGACAAACCAGCACCGCCAGGAGCCCGGGAAGTGAATCCCAAGTGCCTGGCACGGGACCAAGGAGGAGATTTGTTCTGATTTGTTCTGCTCTCAGCGCGGTGCTGTCAGTGCCACACAGTCCCACGCTTCCCATCTGCATGTTTAATTCCACCGTTGATCCATTGGCAGCCCGAGGGCTCAGCACTGGCCCTGTGAGTCAGCAATCACTGCCCCAGCACCACAGCACAGCCAGCTCTGTTCTCCTCCTCCAGCTCTGCCTGCCCAGCCCACAGCCGGCACACACAGGAATATTATGTCATTAATTATTAAACAAGCTTTTTGAGCGAAACCAAACAAAGGCTGATGTAAAGAGTAGGAAAGATCCCTGCCAACGTGCTGTAGGAATGATTATGATAATTGAACGGCATAATGAGGGTCTGAAGGGATATTTAAAACCTTCAGTTAGCTCAGGTTTGGAAGCACTATCCTATTTAGGGATAAATCTCCAGGATGTTGCCTGCTCTCTTGAACACTCACATTTCAGGGTGAGCTGTGGGCCATCAGCACTAGAGCTGAACAGACCTACAGGGAGAAAAGGGCTCTGATATCACTGATAACACTCCAGTAACCTAAAATTACCAGGGTGAGTTACACAGCTACAACAATTGATACACAAGCACAAAACAATACAGAGAAGGTCAACAGTCTAACCTGCTGCAGCATCAATCAACATACAGGTAAGGACTGTCCATACTGTTCAGAAGAGAGTTACAGAGCTTGTTGCACTGATTGAAAACTCCTGTTTGGGAGGAAATCAAGCAGGATACAAGGGATACTACAGGGGAAAGCACAGCAGGTTCCTCACATTACTCCTGACAAGAAAGATCAGCTCCTTCCCCAGTGACTCACTGTGGGCACAGAGGATGACAGGCCATGCAAGCACCAACTTAAACCTGTAATTGGAGCAAGTCAGGTCGGAGCTGAATACATATTTCCCTGAAAAAATACACGGAGAGGAGCTACAGGCAAGAAGCAGTCACCTCTGAAGCCAAAGAGAGCTCCTGGAGCACCCACTGGCAGCACACGGACCAAGGGCTGGAGAGAGTTATCCACAGCTGAGCACAGCCTTGGATGTCCTGAGGCACAGGACATTCCACTCCAACAGCCCACTCCAACCTCTGCTCCTAAAAGTCAGCATGGCCTTGGATGTCCCAGAGCAGGGCCAGCCCACTCCAAAGGCAGAGCTGAAAAAGGCAGAGCTGAGACAACTCCAGCACCCCGTGCAAGAGACACAGGGCAGTGACAGGGACAGCAGAGGTGCACCTACACCCACGTGTGCTCCAGCAGTGGAAGCTGGGGTAACTGATACCAGTGCCAGGCACCTCACCCTGGTGATGACCTGGGCAGCTGAGCCCATGAACACACTTCATGCCTGCTCCAGGAGGGAAAACTGCAGCGTGAGCAACGCTACCTGAGGGTTCCCCACATGACTGACCTTGAGACAGCAACACAGGTTGCTGCTGTTCCCCAGGAATCCTGAGTGCTCTGCCCCTCTCAAAGTTTAGTTCTGCACAAGACGAGCCAGTTATTTCTGCTACAATTTCATCAAATGAAGCATTTGGGCCAGTACAGAGTCATAGAAATCCAGAACGGTTTGGGTTGAAAGGAACTTTAAAGTTCACCTCATCCCACCCCCTGCCATGGGCAGGGACACCCTCTACTAGCCCGGGTTGCTCCAAGGCCCTTCCAACCTGGCCTTGGACACTTCCAGGGATGGGACAAGGGAAGACATCAATCAACTATACTTGACTTAGGATGATATGGTTAGAAATAAAGCATCAACATTGCTCACAGCTCTTGCTGCAGCTTGCAGCCAGCAAACAGAACCAGGCAGCAGCTGTAAAACCCCTCACACAGCACCAGTAACCAGGCCATGACAGAAACATCCTCAAGGACAAGATCCATGTCTGACACCCTCCTGCAGCATCAGCAGCAGCTGCTGTTTGGAGTCCAGTGATCCCTATCGCCTCCACAGCACCATCCTGGGAGTAGAGCAATCCAGGCTGGAAGTAGCAGCCCAAAGGGCATCACTGCCCTCACCCCACAGCACCCTGTGAATTCCACATGGACATGCCGTGTCCCCACCGAGCTGTGCCAGCACCCTGTCCCCATGGACACAGCATGGGGAGGAGCTGCCTCCAGCATGGGCAAATAATGAACAAGGAGCAACAGCACAGCACCATATGGATGCAGCAAGTGCCATGGGAAAACAAGATGACTGGGAACACCAATTATTAATCACTGTTTAAAAACAAGTAGCTCAAAGTCACCAGGAGCTTCAGGGTTCTCCTGGAAACCTGCATGCTCCAGCACCCAAGGGTGACAAACACTCCAGGACTTGTCCGCAGAGGGAGGAGGTGTTACAAAAATCATTCTAGGAGACTGTATTGCCTCATTTCACTATGTACAAGCTAAATATAAGGAAATATTTCTCCCCCAAGGGTGATCCAATCCTGGAAGAGGAGCATGGAAAGGCTCTGCAATCTTGTACCGTGGAGATTTCAGGGTCTGGAGTAGCAGGAGAGGCTGAGGGAGCTGGGGGGGCTCAGCCTGGAGAAAAGGAGGCTCAGGGGGGAACCTTGTGGCTCTGCAACTCCCTGACAGGAGGGGGGAGCCGGGGGGGTCAGGCTCTGCTCCCAGGGAACAAGGGACAGGAGGAGAGGGAACGGCCTCAAGTTGTACCAGGTAGTGTTCAGGTTGGGTATTGGAAAATTTCTTAATAGAAAGGGTTGTCCAGCCCCGGCACAGCTGCCCATGCCAGGGGTGGAGTGACCTTCCCTGGAGGGATTTAAAAGCTGTGTGCATGTGACTCTTGGTGACATGGGTCAGTGGTGGCCTGGGCAGTGCTGGTTGGACTCAATGATCTCAGAGGAGTTTGCCAACCTAAATGACTCTGTGATTCTGTGACATCCAAACCTCAGCAGCTCAAGGTCCCAAGCAACCTCACTGGGAGGCCCCACATGGAACAGGCTCTGGATCCCAGGTTCCAAGGTCTCTTCTGGAAGCCCCCAGTTATCTCCACGTCTCTTCTATCAGCAGCAGTTTTCAAGCTGAACTCCTCACCTCAGCTTTCAGTGGAGTCTCAGCACAAGCAAAAAAACCCCTCTGGGTTGTGCTCAAGCCCTAACAATGCCAGCCAAGAGTTAATTGCTGGATAAACAGAGCTGGTGAAGAATGCTGCTCTGGGAAACAGCTTTTGCAGGGAAATGAGCTGCGGGATAACCCAGACAAGACAGCTGAACCGCCCCAGGCACCCAGCACTGCTGTAAGAGCAGAGCCATGAGGGGAGTTAATGCTGCTCGGTGGGGAAGCCTTTCACTTCACAGCAATGACCACATCACACAGCACCACACGGTATTCCCCTCTCCATTTGTCACTGCTTTTGTTGTTACATCCTGTGCCCCCAACAAGCACTGCTGGGGGCTTGCAGACACCCAACCCACAGGTAACCAGCTCCAGAGCAACCCACGGACAAGCCAACGCGAAACCCGAGCCTCTGAAAGGTGAGAAAGCTACTGGGAGAACAGACACTCATCGCATCGATGATCACATGAGCCAATCCTTGATGAGTTAATACTCACCTGAAGATCCTCTCTAATCTCCTTGAAAACACTTATCTGTTCAAGGTGATTAGATTCTCCCATACAGAGCCGCTAATTATAGATAATGATAAATCAAGTGGCAGAGGAGTTCAGAGAGGGAGTTTGGATCATTAGCAAGTCAAGCAGACAAGTTGTGCCATCCCCAAACTGCCCTCCCACACCAGCATCACTGCTGATTTCCAAATCAGCCAGAAACCTTGGTCAAAAAACAACCTAAGAGGGGCCATGAAGGGCAATTAAAATGGTCCAACTATCTAGGAGCTTCCTAAATCCACACACCTCACTCCAGAGGAGGGTTCTGCACAGGAAATCTGCAAGAATTCCTCAGTTGTTATTTTCCACAGATTCAGAGTACAGAATACAAAGAAAAAGCACATGAAGCCTTGCTGGCAGCAAGACCTGATGTCTTCATCGATGTAGCAGAGATATAAGAGGCTTTAAATACTCCACTGGGGCAAAAGAGAAGCTTTAATTCAGCAAACTGTCCCTGTGAAACCAATGGGGCAGCAAAGAGGCATCACACCCAGCTGCCAGAGCAAACCCAACGGAGCAGCTCCCAAAGGATGACACACAGCCCACCCACACACAGGCACGACCAGATCCCAAGGGAACACCCAGGATTTCAAGAGCTCAACTCCACAAACAAAAGCCCTACCAGGAATCACCACCAGGCAACGTGACAGGCTGGGGTTTAAAGCTAGAGAGCGAACAGCAGAAAATCCAAATGGAACAAAAAGCTCCAATCTGGAACAAAATCAATCCACACAAGGAGGCAGCTTCCCCAATCTGGATGACTTTAGAGCATAAGCGAAGTGAAGTTTCCATGAGGCTACTCCTGAGCAGCCGGCAGCTAAATCAGGTGGGTTATATAGCCAAACTCCAGCTACAAAGGTGACAAAACAAGGAGAGTGCAGCAGTTCATCTGCAAGGGCAGGAAAGGACACTTCTGGCATGGCCCTGCCTAGCTGGGAAGGACACAAAGAGCCAGCAGAAAGCAAGACTTGTGGCTCACAGAATACCAGAAACCTTTATAGAATATATATAAATACAGATATATCCTCTGTATCAGCGAAACAGGCAGCAGTCCCTGTCCTGCCCCAGCTGTCTGCTCACAGGGAAGGTCAGTGAAAACACACAGCCTGATACCTGAAGCTGCCTCAGTCCTGTCAGTGACCTGGAAGTTACATCACATCAAAACTGTCAGTTTTTATCCCAGACTGTCTCCCAGGAGCACTCTGAGATGAGCAATTCCAGCTGACACAGCCACTACTCCAGAGCGCTGGGTTTGAAGAGCATCATGGAGGCTTTTCTCCATTTAAGAAAGATTTTACCACGTGTTCTGGGCTGTATTTTTGTACTCCTGACTCACAAAATTAATTCAGTTGTCATCAAGCCCAGTAATGAAAAGAAGCACAAAACCCTCCAGCATCCCTGGAGCAGCTGCTGCAGGTCTGCCCTGCCTGAAAGCTCCACAGAGTTTCAACTCCTTCACATGCTGCTCAGAATAATTTCCTTGGGTGTTTCTGTTTGTTGTTTCAGCCTAAAACAGATCAAATTGTCTTAAAATAAACCCGGTTTTTCCCATCTAAAATAATTCTGTTGAAGAAAACCACTTGTTTGCTCATTACAGACTTGGCATCAAAACAGAAAAATAATATTCTGACGTGGTTATAAGTGGAGTATTAACTCCAACAGCCTTTTGGAGCCACACAGCTCTAGGGGGTGGATCTGGGGCAGAGTTAAAACATTCCAGAAAGGATTACAAGCAAATTAGCTGAATTACTGAGAGGTAACTTCATTCTTGTGGGGGTGTTTTTGTTTGGCTTAAGTTCTTGGGGGGGTTAAAACAATTCCAAGTAGATAAACACATAATTCAGCTTCTGCCCTGTTACCTGCCATGGTCTGACTCCAGGACTAAGGTTTCAGATGTCTCTTAGAGCTGGAGGAGTTTACAGTTTTAACCCTACAGGGAGCTGAAGCTCTGGGATCTGCTTCAGTCTACGTGTCAGCAGCTGGAGCAGAGAGGAAATCAGATGATGAACTTTGTGTTGGGAGGAAAAACGGCTCTGGCATAGCCTTTTACAGAGAATTCCTCTCTCAGAGGGTTTGGCACTTTAAAGACTTATTATTTTATAAAGCTCAACCATCTTCAATATCTGGGATTGCTTCCGTGTCCTGAAGTACAGCCGACATCTGCTCCACAATACTGAAGGTGACAGAGCATTTGTGTTCCAAGTGACAAGAATAAACACAATCCAAAACACTCTGTGGATTGGAAGGGATCTTAAAACCTCACCTCGTTCCACTTCCTGTCATGGGCAGGGACACCTTCCTAAAGGATAAAAACACCAACATCCACGTTTGTGTTTTCAGCACTGAGCTGAGACACAAAGCACAAGAGAACCTCCAGGGATGACATCACTTTGGATCCCAGCTCGCAGCCTCGGGGTGTCTGACACGCTCCTCGCTGAGCCCACAGCCCGTCTGACAGAACAGAGAGCCAGGCTGGAATCTGTGCCGAGTGCTGGAGCTTCCCTCCTTCCCCTAGGAACACAGCCTGAGCCCGGGCTGCCATCCCAGGCACGACACCCCATCCCAGCCCCGACACCCCATCCCAGGCACGACACCCCATCCCAGGCACGACACCCCATCCCAGCCCATCCTTCCCCGGCCGCCGCAGCGCTCGCAGCCACAGGCACGGCCGGGACAAGCGTTCCCAGGCTCTGGCATCCTGCCTGGCACGGAACCAGCAGCAGGAGCAGGTCGCACAGCACAGGGACAATGGTTTCGGGCTGTTCTGCCGGGAGGTTTGGGCTGTCCGGGCAGTTCCAGCAGCTGGAGCTGCTGCAGGAGGCGGGGAGGGATGGATGTACGGATGGGAGACGCACGGGCAGCCAGTCCCGGGGGGACCAGCACTGTACCACGGCTCTGGAAGACCAAAACCCGACTTTGGCCTTGGCAGAATTAAAAAAGCCCGACCTGGGTAACACGCAGAGATTTCGGCCGTGCAGCAGCGCAGCCCCCGCGGCCCCCGCCCGCGCCCCGGTACCTGTAGTAGCTGAGCAGCCCGTTGCTGAGCACGAACCAGCGACGCTGGTAGCCCTTCAGGTAGTTTGTCCACTTGAAGAGCCATCCCTTGTAGGTGTCGGAGCCCGGGGGAGCGGCAGGCGGACCCCCC
>VZRE01011331.1:31108-55147 GCA_013396775.1 Cephalopterus ornatus
CATCTGCTGACGGCCCTTCCCTCTTCACTTCCTTCTGCCCTTCCCTCTTCCCTTACATTCCCTCTTCTCTTCCCTCTTCCCTTCCCTTCTCTCTTCTCTTCCTTTCCATCTTCTCTTTCTTCTTCCCTTCCCTTCTCTCTTTCCTCTTCTATCCTCTGCGCTTCCCTTCCCACCCCCCCAGCCCAGGGATCACCTTTCCCTGATCTCCCTAATCTACCCTGATCCCACTGATCCCATTATTCTCACCCATCACCTGCACACACAGCCCCTGTGGGGCTCAGGGTGGGTGAGGGGGCTCCCCCAGCCATGCAAAATCTCTGGTGAGGGCACTGTGCTCCAAACCTCGGGATCCGGCCCTTGTCCCCAGTCCCTCTCCAGCTCTCCTGGAGCACCTTTAGGCACTGGAAGGGACTCCAATGTCTCCCTGGAGCCTTCTCTTCTCCAGGCTGAACAATCTTTTCCCAGAAACTCTAAGGCTGTTGGTGTTTGGAACCAAAGATTCCCTACACCCCAAACTGCCCACATGGGTACCAACACCTCAAAGTCTCCCAGATCCCGGCATCTCTTGTGGCTGCAAGGAAGGGAACACACTCCCTTGGCCATGTCAGAGGAGAGAGTGGCCTCACCTGATCCTGGAGGCTATTTGGGCTTTGTAGCCAGTGCCACTGCCCTCTCCTGGGAAGGGAGGTTGCCAGAAAGGGCCACGGGTAAAGAAATGTCACTGGGAGACTGGATCCAAAAGGCTGTTTGCTCCCAGTTAGCAGTTAGCTTTGGGAGTGGCTTGCAGGGTTGGGAACAGGGCTCAAGATGGGCTGTCCCACATGCCACCATCCTGAAAACTGCAGACTCCAAGGATGATGCCTGGGCAGGACTCACGTCACTCCTCGCACTGATAACCACAGTCCTGCAGCTTCCTCCTGTGGGAAGGCACACAGGCTCCCAAATCCACACACCCAGGACTTGACAGAATGATGGGAATCAGCCTCAAGTTGTGCCAGGCGAGGTTTATATTAAATATTAGGAAAGCTTTTATCATAGAAAGGGCTCTAAAGCTCTGGGACAGACTGCCAAGGGAAGTGGTGGAGTCACCATCCCTGGAAGTGTTCAAATGAACACGTGGATGTGGCACCTGTCATATTTTAGTGGTGAACACGGTGGTGCTGGGTTGGTGGTTAGACTTAATCATGTTACAGGTCTTTTCCAAACTTAACAATTTAATACTTTTATCTAGAAGAGCTCAGACCCAGCAGCTTTGCTGAGGCAGAGAAGGGATTTGGGGCTTTATTTCTTGCCCCCCTTGCCCTTAGCCTTGGCCTTGGCCTTCTTCAGCTTTGCCTTGAAGAAGGCCCGCACCACGTAGCCTCTCCAGGTGGCCTGGATGCGGGTGGCAGCACGGTTCCTCCTGGCCTGCTCCTGCAATTCCTCCTCCTCCTTCTGCTTAAGCATCTTGCGCTCCTCCTCAATCTGGGAATACTCTTGGAGCAGCAGAGCGTGTTTCTCCATCAGCTGGGCCAGCTGGGCCTTCTCCTCAGTGTAGACAGCGTGAATCTCTTCGAACGTGGCCTGGCAGGTGCAGCAGTTCAGTTCTTCCCTGTATACCCCCAAGGGTCCTGAAACCCATCCCAAACCCATGCAGGACCACAATGGGGAGCTAAGCTGAGCTTTTCCAAAGGGATTCAAAAAGAAGGCATGGGCCCAGTACCCAGGGAATTTCATGAGATGCCAGGTCCCAGTATCTTCATGTTCTTCTGAAAAATCCTCCCACAATGGAATATTTGGGGAACAGTGTGGGGGAGGGTCTGCCTTGACAAATTCTACCCCAAAACTGCTCCTGTCTCCCTACAGACAGGAAACAAAAATAATCCCATTTAAACACCTGACCAGGGGAGTCATTCCTTACAATTAGCAGCAGCTTTCAGGCCACTCCCTGCATTTTGGAGTCCAGCAGCTTTTATCCATCCCCATAAATAGTGCAAGAACAGGGAAGCCACCAGGACCTTCCCAGAGGTGAGGTTGGGAATGTTCATGTGACCCTCAGGCTGTTATGGCTCAGTTGGGTGCAGGCTGTTGGGTTCCTCAGCACCCAGTACATCTCTAAAGGATCCAGTGGGAACAGGAGCAGGATTTGGGCACCAGATAGAGCCATGAGGATTGAGGATTGGAGCAAACCTGAAAAACCTGCTCCCCGGCATGTGGTGGACGTGCCTGACAGAACGTGGCAACCCATAGGCCCCCAAATACTGTGGGATTTAGCAGTGGATGTAGCTTTTCCTAAAACCAAAGGAGCAGAGAACTCCTGGACACACAAGCAGGACAAAGATCCCATTCCTACAGTTCATCTGGATGGAGATCTGTCTGTCACTTCCATGGCCTCCTGGGTAAGAGCCACATGTCCATTTGGACAGGAATTTACCTGAGCAAATTCCCTCATGGCAGAGCAAAGCAGTTCAGAGCCAATACCTGTTTTTCTGCCATGTCTGTGTCGTATTTCTGGATCCAGTTCTCAATTTCCACCTCCGCTCTGCATTTCCTCTGAAACATAACACAAGATTGGATCCCTGCAGGCCTGAGGCCTGAGTGAGAGGGATCCTGAGTGAGAAAGCAGGGAAGCTTTGAGCCCCAGCATCATTATATTTGTGTATAACACCTCCTCCCTGGGACAAGCTTCCCTTAGCTGACACATATGTGATTTGCCCTGGTTTGAGGATTCTACTGGGACATTTACTGAGGCCTAGAGGGCTTTATTTGTTTTATAGCGTGGAGCTGGGGGGTTGAACAGGCACCTGAAAGGAGCTTTCTGCAGGAGGAAATGAATCTGTCCTATGGAATGTGGTAAGTCATCAGCAAACTGGGGAAACCACCCTAAAATAGAAGCAATAAAGAACTGCAAAGTGTGAACACAGGACAGAGAGTACTCAGATGATGCTCTTTTAAAAGAAGAGATATTTCTGGCTGTAGAACAGTTTAGCAGTGGCTGTACTGCTGTACAAGCAGTTATGGGCAGTTTATCCCCAGCTGCTGTATCTGTGCTCCGTGGAATCATTCCTGGTCCATCTCAGGTGCCACATGACTCCCTACATGGCACTGCCCCAGGAAGGCCCAAGGGCTCCCAAGCTATCACGAGGTCACACCTCAGCTAATTAGACCACAAGTACAACCTTGTACATGAGTACAACTTGTACTTGCTGAGGAAAGGAGACCTCTGTGGTCAATAAATGTGTCTTCCTGAGTGCTGGAATGAGCTGAGCACTCCTCAACAGTGGAGTCATGCTGTGCTCTGCAGCCTCAGAGACTGCCTGACACTGCCCAAGGAGGTGTAAATGGGTAGATTTTGGGGGTTGTACTGTGGCTCTAACTTGGGTTTGGTGCTTTGTCAGTGCCCAGTCCTGTTGCCACTTCATACTGCATCACCCAAAGCAAGATGGGATACCCCATCACCAGCGTGGGGCTGTCCTGCCCATGGCAGGCTGTGATGGTTTGAAGGAATATCCAGGAGGAGCAAAATGAGGAGGCAAATTTTTGCAGTTCTAGATTCTGTGTCACAAGAGTGTTCTCCTCAGGGCAGAGCTGTTGCTCCAGAGGCCTGAGCCTGCCTTGTACTCCTGTTTCCTCCTCCTGGATCTGCTCAGCACTGGGGGGGGAAGGCCTTTGGGGTGCCGCTGTGTTTGGGGCTGGACATGCCCTCCCCATGTGTGCTGGCACCCAGAACCCTCCTGTGCTGGGCTGATCCCCCAGCGTGGGCAGCAGGGGAGAGGGGATTCTGCCCCTCTGCCCCCTCAGGTGAGATGCCCCTGCAGAGCTGCCTCCAGCCCTGGGGAACAGCACAGGGAGGACGTGGAGCTGATGGAGAGAGTCCAGAGGAGGCCACGGAGATGCTCCAAGGGCTGGAGCCCCTTTGCTCTTGAGCCGGGCTGGGAGAGCTGGGGGCGTTCACCTGCAGAAGAGAAGGCTCCAGGGAGACCTGAGAGCCCCTTCCAGGGCCTAAAGGGGCTCCAGGAGAGCTGGAGAGGGACTGGGGACAATGGATGGAGGGACAAGAGGGAATGGCTTCCCACTGCCAGAGGGCAGGGTTAGGTGGGATATTGGGAAGGAATTCCTGGCTGTGAGGGTGGGGAGGCCCTGGCACAGGTTGCCCAGAGAAGCTGTGGCTGCCCCTGGATCCCTGGAAGTGTCCAAGGCCAGCTTTGATGGGGCTTGGAGCAACCTGGGCTAGTGGAAGGTGTCCCTGCCCATGGAAGGAGGGTGGAACTGGATGGGTTTAAGGTCCCTTCCCACCCAAACCATTCTGAGATGATTCTATGAAATCATATTTACGCTCATTCAACTCAATCTGAGTCCTTGGCTTGGCTCTTCAGCAACATGCCAGGCAAAGCAGGAACTGCTGAGCCCTCAACATCAGCCACGTTCCACCTCAAACACTAAATCAACTCTAAAAGATGCCTTTCTATCAAGCCAATATTGTGTTTGCTCTGCTCACCCTACAGAGCAGATCCCTTGTTTCTCCACCATCCCTCACCTGTCCTGCTCCAGCCTTGCTGCCCTGCCCTCTGCCCACCCACAGCCTCTCCCAGGCCAGGTCACAGCTCTGGGAAGGTGCTCCCAGAGCCGAGGCAGGAGCAGGACCTGTGACAGGCTCTGTCTCTGCTGTCGCTGCAGGGCTGCTTTCCACTGGAATCAGCAGAGCATGAGGACAGAGCGGGTGTACTCTGACAAACACCATGTGCATCCTGCCAGGACCGAGCAGGGACCAAGGAATCCCTTGCAGCAGACAGCAGGCAAAGCTGACAGCTCTGCTAATAGGCTTAAATCTCCTGTCCCAGAGCTCTGCTCCCCTTTACCTTCCTGAGAACCAGCTCCGAGGCTCGATGCTCCTGTACCAGGGCACTGAACTGCGCTCGCAGGCACTGCACATCCTCTTGCAGCCCAGCACACCTGCCCTGGGCGGCTTTCAACTCCTCTTTTTGCTGTTTTTCCCCTTCCTTCTTCATCTGCTGGATCTCAGCTTCGCGGTCCTTGGCCAGATCTTCCATGGTGGTTTTGAGGTCTTCAATCATTTTGTCCTTCCTGTCCATCTAGAGCCAGAAAACAAGGGGAACATCACTCGGAAATGCCAGTGAGGCATAAGGTGGGCAGCAGAAAAAACACCTCGCAAAGATGGAGGAGACCCAAGACATCACCCTTGCAAAGGTGGAGGAGATCCAAGAAGAGACCCTTAGGTGCCTGCTCAGGGAACACCAAGGAGCTGCCACTGCTGGCTGAGAGAAGAGTTATATTGACACAGGAAACCTCCTCCCTTGCTCCTCTGGGACCCTGTTAGTAAAGGTAGAGAGTGAACAAACCATCCCAAGCCCCACTGGCACTGCCACCTGAGGAACAGCCAAAACCAGATTCCCTGGAGCGAGCCCCATGTCTCCATTTAGAGCTGGATCAGGCTCCAAGTGACTGCCTCGGGAAATCCTCAGCTGGGATCAGTGAAACAGATTTATCCCCGATGCCCTGGCCAAGCTGCCAAATTACACATAAAAATCACAAGTGTCTCAATTCCCAGATCTCCGAGGAGCAGAGGGAATGGGGAAAGCAGGCTCTTGGCTCTGCCAGAACCTCCAGCGCAGCGAGCACAGGACAAAACCTCCCTTGCTGACCCCTCTTGCAGGGAGGAGAATGAGGAGCACACGTAGAAAACAAAGGATTGTTGTCAGGAGCTCAGGGCTTGGATGCTTGGCACAGTCCACAGGCTTGGAAAGCGCCCAGGGAAGTGCCCAGTCGTTTATCTGCACCTCAGCTGCAGATAAAATTAAAAATTGATGTATTTCATATAATCACTGATTAATCACAAATGCTCCAAGGCAGCTGTTAGAGTCGGGAGTCACAGAAATGTTGGTTTTAAGCAAGAGTGAAGACAGAGCAGACATTAAAAATGGATTTTAATCAGAGCAATCTCTCCCTGGAATGACTTTTCATTGTTTCATCAGCAGGGAATGAAGCAGCTGGCACTGTCACCCTGCCAGGACACCACCACAGCAATTTGTGTCTGTCCTGCAGCTCCTCTGGAACTCAGGGACTTGTCTCGTTCAAGTTGGCTGCTGAGAACAGGTTCAAAACATGCCAAATTCAAGTTTTTTTAAAAAATCAAGTGTGAAATAAGCATCTTCATTCTATTTTACAATAAAATTAGTATCTTTAAGTTCAGGATCTGGTTTAGAAATGATTTCTGGAACGTGCTCTTTCAGAACTGCAATAAAGGGATCGATTTTTAGTTAACAAAGTTTTGTTTCAGTAACACTTTGTGGGAAAACATTCCCACAAGATCATACCTCCTCCTTTTGAGTCTGGATTGCTGCTGCCAGCTCTGCCTGTAGAGCTGTGATTGCTTCAGTGTTCTGCTCAACCTTGAGGGACATTTCTTCCATGAACTGAATCTTCTCTCGCTCTTCGGCAGGACTGGTCAGGAGCTTCTCCAGCATGAGGTCCCTGAACTCCACAAAGGCTTTGATAAACACATCAGCTGGTGATGCTCTCACTTGGACTTGATATTTCAGTCCCTGACAAAGCAAAGGGTTGGCCAGGAAGAGCCTCAGGATGTGTCTAAGAGAACATTTCAGGCGTTGCTCCCCAGTTCTTGTGGTCTCCTCTGTTCCAGGGCTGGCAAGCAGGTGCTGCATTTCATTTGAAAGCTTTTGGTGCTCCAACAGGCTGGCTGTGATCTCAGGTCCCAGCATCCTAGTAAACCTCTCCAGGGAGCCAGTGATCCGTGGGATCAACCTGGTCATCTCCAGCTTGGTAATGGTCTCATCCAAGACAGTCAGGATTCTTTCTGTCTCTGTGCTATCAGGCTTTAGCTGACGCGGTTCTAACACCCTCATGGCACCTATGGGGGTCCCTGCCTTCTCTGGAGTTGCCATGTCCTTCACCAAGGTTTGTTGCTTCACGATGATGCTTGGAATGCAGCTGGATCCCCTGTTGCCATGGATTCAGCCTCTGGGCTCAGTGGTTTGAAGTCTAGAAGGGACACAGCTCTCACACAAGGTGAGACTCTCAAAGAACATCAAGGTCCCTGCGCTGCCGCTGTCACTTAAATTTTCCTTCTTAGATATTCTCTCTAAGAGAAAACCATGATGACAGTATTAGGGAAACAAGGTAATGTAGGAAAATGTGTGTTTCAGATGACACTGGAGTTCTCCCTGGGTGTGGGCGTGGGGTCAGGACATGCAGTCATGGGTGAGAGCTGGTCTCTGTCCCAGAGAGGCTGTTGAATGCCCACGGTAAGGGAATAATATTCCCTTTACAATAATTTCCTGGCCTTGAAGGGTGGTGGGAAGAAAGCTCCTTCTGAGGAGCAGCTGAGCCGTAGCTGCACAGACTACAGCTCTTGTAGGAAGGGCGGGCAGGGTTCCCAGTGGGAAACCTCTACCCTTCAGGCCTGGCACTGCCAAGAGGGTGGGAAAGGGGATCTGGAGGGAACAGGGCCAAGAGGAGGGGACAGGGAGGGCACACGGAGGGGGCAGGGGCAGCTGAGTGTGGGAGGCTGACAGGGAGCCAAGGGTCCCCCGGGTGTGGGTCTGGAGAGCAGGGGGACCCAGGGACCCCCGGCTGTGGGACAGTCACCGGTGGACGGGGGGTGATTCCCGGAGAGGAGGATCCCCCGTGCGAGGGGCGGGCGGCTCGGGGGGGCCGGGCCGGGAGCGTCCGGGCGTGGGGCGGTGGGACAGCGGCCCTGGGGCATCCCTGGGTGGAGGGGGTGTCTCAGGGGTCCGTTACTGTGGGATGCCGGCCCCCGGCGGCCTGCTGCGCACTCAGTCCCGATCGCGATCCCGATTCCGACCCCAATCCTGGCCTCGATCCCGATCCCGATCCCGATCCCGATCCCGATCCCGGTCCCACCCGCCGCTAGCGCCTCCCGTTGCCAGGTGACCGAGGGGGCGGGGCCTCTCCGGAGAGCCAATGGCGATGGGCGTTTGCCCCGCCCCCTGCGGCCCCCGCCCCTCAATGACGCCCCTCGCTTGATTGACAGCTCCGCTGTGCAATAAGAGGCCCCGCGGCGGCGAGCTGCAGGGGGTGTTATCATGGCGGCCTGAGGGAGCGGGGAGGAGGAGGACGGGCGTCCGCTTCGGGCTACCCGGACCTGCGTTCCTGAGAGCACCCAAATATCCTGAAAAACAAACTTCGTCCCCCCGAGGTCAAGTCTGCCAGACGCGGGTCCGCCCAGTGGGTGTCCAGGAGCCCCGAGGGGGCTGTTTTCAATCACCAGACACATCCCAGTTCCCCTGAACCGAGCCGTCGCCGTGACGGGTTTTACAGCGCTCTGCGTTCGGGGCTATAAAAGCGATAATGAACCTCAGCTGATTAGGATGCTGGTGTTGTACAGGCGCCATTAATTGGTTACCCGTGAATTAATTAGCGATGCCTGCGAAGCTCGTGCTGGCCCTCGAGGGCTGTGCAGTGGCCGTGCCCTCGCCCTCTGCCCGGGCAGCGACACAGGTGCCCTCGGGACAGGAGGGATTTGGCTTCCAGCGGGAAACCTGGCGAAACGCTGAGCTCCAGGGCAGCTCCCGGTGATGGCAGCTGTGTCCTTGGGGCAGGAGCCGGCGGGGAGCCTTGTCCCTGGGCTCAGCCTTCCCTGGCCTGAGCGTTCCCTTTGTTTTGGTGTGGCGTGTTGGAGTCCATGAATGGAACTGCAGCGCTGGGGACTGTGCCACTGCTCCCGCACGTCACACGGTGTATTAACTGTTTCCCTACGCAAAGCAAATGAGGGTCTGGTGATGGGAGATGCAGTGGGACCACCAGGGCTGGGGTTTATGGCCTGGCACTGGTGAGGATGGATGAGAGGACACCCATGGAGGGGCTGGGCTTGCCCAGTCTGTGCCTCCCCAAACTGATCAGGACCGTGGATCAGAGCAGGCCTGTGTTGGCTCTGGGTGCTGGGCTGGACATAGAATCACAGAATCATTAAGGCTGGAACAGCCCTCTGAGACCATCGAGTCCAACCATCCCCCAGCACTGCCAAGGCCAACACTGACCCGTGTTCCCAAGCGCCACATCCACATAGCTTTTAAATCCCTCCAGGGATGGGGACTCCACCACTGCCCTGGGCTTGACAAACCTTTCAGTGAAGAAATTTCCCCTAATATCCAACCTAAACCTCCTCTGGCACAGCTTGAGGTCATTTCCTCTTGTCCTGTTGTTGTCTCAAAACAGGGTCTTTCACCCTGTGTCCAAGAGGCCACATGCCCTGAAGACATTTTGGCAATTAAATCTATCATGAAAAGAATGTCTCTTTCTTTGCAAAGTTGAGGAGTGTCTTGATAGCTTCATTTGAAATGGGCCACTGCTCTCCAAGAACTGCAGACTTGGACATCCTTACAGCCATGACCTGGAGGTGGGATCAGTTGCCCAGAGTCCCCTGTGTCCTGGTGCACACAGCCTGCTTGAAGGGAAAGCAAGTCCTTGGGATGTACAGGAAGAGAGGAGGAAAAGGATGGAGCCGTGGGATGCATCCAAACCTCCTCTGAAGTAGGGAAGACTGTGGATCACTGCTGCTCCCTCCTGGATCTGGGTAATTACAGACATTCCCATCCTGCAGGCAGAGATGCAGGTGATGACACAAGTCCAGAGCAGCCTGACTCGTCCTGCAGCTTCACACAACGCTCCAGGCCAGCAGCAGTTCTTGTGTCAGGAAAGAAACCAGGTCAATTTGGGAGCTGGGTGAAACATCACCAAACCTGCATCAATCCCACCTCATCCAGGATGTAGAAAAACCTCAGATTCATCCTCAAACAATTCCCTGCACCCAAAGCTACCAGACTGCATCACTGCTCAGAGCCAGCGGTGCCCAAGAATCCAAATTATGTGGGACATATCTGAGCAAGGAAGGGAGAGCCAGGAGACCCTGGGTGCAGGTACAGCCCGGGCACACCATCCCCCGTGGTTTGAGTCTGGCTTTGTTCCAACACGAGGGCCTTGTGACAGACACCTGAGCACCAGGGACCTCCCTGGCCCCAGCTGGGCTTTCCCCCACCATCCAAACCCCTCTCCGGGTGCTGGATCCTGCTCCTCTATGGCAAAGGGAAGCACAGAGTGTGGGACCCAACCAGCTTGAAAGGCCCTGATCCACCCCAGCTTGGTTTGCCCCAGTAATTCCCTGTTCCTGCTGCCACCTGTGCATGGGACATGGGAAGGGACAGCAGAGAGGGGATGATTTAAACCGACTGTGCAATGGTGGGGAAAGAGCAGAAGCACACAATGAAGCTTTGCTGCAGCCAACAGCACCACAACCTGTTACTGCAGGGACAGTCCCCTCCTGCCACCATCCTCTGGCTGCAGCCTTGCCTCATGCTCTGCTGGGAATGTGGAGCTCTGGCATCACACCAAGCCCTGGAGGATCCACAGGGCTGACTGATCCCTGACCACATTCCACCTGCAGCTCCGGGTGCTGTTCACTCATTCCTGTGTTGTGCCGTCAGTGGGGTGACGTGCTTCTCATCCAAATAGTGAGCAGTTGGGAAGGATTCTGCACTTCCCTGGCCCCCAGAGCCTGTGAGAAAGGCTCAGAAAGGGCACAGAGAATCCAGGGAGTCCCTGCAGTACGGAACTTGCTGAAGAGATGAGTGCAGTGGGGTTTTAGTGTAAGCTCTGAGCAAACGGACCCAAAAGGGGGAAGGCAGGAGGGCTGGAGGTGCTGGGCTGGATGTGGGAGCACCAGACTGGAGCTGGGTGGCAGGAGCAGGAGTGCAGAGGGACATGGACTCAGGCAGAAGCATCTCTGTAGCCAGCTGTGGGCAGCTCTGGGAAAGGAAAATCTCCCTGGATGTGCCAGGGCACTGAGTGT
Source organism: Cephalopterus ornatus (assembly GCA_013396775.1). NCBI lineage: Eukaryota > Metazoa > Chordata > Aves > Passeriformes > Cotingidae > Cephalopterus > Cephalopterus ornatus. The sequence continues at coordinate 41,934 of VZRE01011331.1, forward strand.
GTGTGTTTGGACAGGCCAAACCTCAAATCCCGAATTAAGTTCTGGGCTCTCACGGCAAGAAAGACACTGAGGGGCTGAAGCACGTCCAGAGAAGGGAACAGAGCTGGGGAAGGGGCTGGAGAACCAGGAGGGGCTGAGGGAGCTGGGGGGGCTCAGCCTGGAGAAAAGGAGGCTCAGGGGGGACCTTCTGGCTCTGCAACCCCCTGACAGGAGGGGGGAGCCGGGGGGGGTCGGGCTCTGCTCCCAGGGAACAAGGGACAGGAGGAGAGGGAATGGCCTCAAGCTGTGCCAAGAGGGGTTTAGGTTGGATATTGGGGAAAGTTTCCTCATTGAAAGGGTGGTCAGTCATTGGAACAGCTGCCCAGGGCAGTGGTGGAGTCCCCATCTCTGGAGGGATTTCAAAGCCATGTGGATGTGGCACTTGGGGACATAGTCAGTGATGGTCTTGGCAGTGCTGAGGGAACAGTTGGACTTAATAATCTCAGAGGAATTTCCCAGCCTTAAAGATTCTGTGATTCTATGGTTCTATTAAGTCACAACCTCCAGTCTCCCAGGCAAATTCCAGCTGCTTCCTTGCTCTGCCAAGTGGGAACACCCAGGGCTGGATCAGCACAGAGACCCAATCCCTGCAGAGCCAGGTCCGAAGACCTGCCAACACCCACAGGCTGCCCCGGGGAACAGTTCAGCTCCAACAGCTCCAGGGGCTTCCAGGCCATGGGGCTGGGGAGGTGGTGAGGACAGGGCACAGGAGGCCAGGCATCACCCCAGGCCTGGGGCTCTTTGTACCAGGGGTGCTGCTGCATGCCAGGGCTGACTCCTGCCATGGGAACACTGGGATCAAGGACAGCACTGAGCTGGGGGACTGGAGAAACCGGTGACTGGCTCCTCCCAGCATGGGGAGGATGGGGAGAGGCCCCACACAGAGGAGCACTGTTAGAGCCCCACAGCCCCTCTGCTTCCATGGCAAGGGGAGGACACACCCCTGTTCCCTTCAGGGTGCTGCTGCATCCCAGGAACCACTTGGGGACCTCCATGGTGCTCAGGGTGCCCTTTGGAGGATGGATGGATGGATGGATGGAGTTGTTACCATAGCAATGGGGCTGAACTGCACAGCAGAGCCAACCTGAACCTACCCAAGGTGAGAGGCTGATGGAGGGGGGACAAAGCCAAGGACTCTGGAATCAGAAAATGGGCAGACAAGGAAAGAGCAGCCAGTCTCTGCTTTTCATAGCACAAGAACTGGGGACATGCAGTGAATCTGCCCAGATTGTAGGTTTACAACAACCTAAGGGTGCTGTTTTTTCACATTCCATTATTAAACACTGAGACTCTGCTCCAGGATGCTGTGGAGGCTGGATATGTACAGGAGAGTCCAAAGGCCATGGAGGGCAGGTCAGGCTGGTGGGAGCTGGAGGGGAATAGATGGGCTGGGGGATCCTGGTGGGCTTTTGGCTGGATGAGCAGAGCGGTGTTCAAACAGCAGCTGAAGCCCTGTGTAGTAACACATGAATGGCCACCAAATCCACTCTCTCACTTGGTTTTAAACCCATCCTTTTCTCACAGCATCTTCCCACAAGGAAAACCCCAGGGGTGGCCAGCACAGGTCACCCCTGAGTGACAACCTCCAGCTCCTCTCTAAAAACTTGTGGCAGGATTTGCTTGTTGGCATTTCATTATTATTCACCTCAACACATCTCTGCTTGGGTTTCAGTGCTGCTCAAAAACTGGTGTAGATGGACACCATCCTGTCACTGGTGCCAGCACGACCAGGGATGTTCCCTGTCTGTCCTGTCCAGCAGCTGTCACAGTGAATCACAGAATGGTTTGAGTTGGAAGGGACCTTAAAGATCATTCAGTTCATCGTGGTGAACAGCAGATCCCCATTTTCATGGACAAACCCAGCAGGCAAAAGCTGAGGTCAGGAAGGAAGGGCCTGTCCATGGAGAGGACAGTGTGCAGGGCAGATTTATCCCAGCTCGGAGGAGGACAGACAACAAGAAGGTGCCTTGAATACTCAGGAAAAGCAAGACTTGAGAGACCTGTGGTTTGAAGCCAATTTAGGTGCCAAAACCTTGTTTTCTATGCAGTATTTTCAGAGCCTTTCAGCACCTGAATCATGTCTGTGGAGAGGTTAGGGAAATTTTTTTTTTCTTTAAAAAAATAGTTTTACAGTACATGGAGAATTCATTATCAAGGCCTGATGGCTGCCAGTTTTTGAGCACTAGAGTATGACTTGCCCAAGCTGTCCTGGAGTCTGAGCTATGCCTTTCCCATCAGTCATGAGATTTCTCTTCAGAATTCCAGCTGAGGGACACAGCTTGAAGGTACAGAGCATTTTTCAATCCAGTGAAGAAAAAACTTGATTGAGCATGTGACAGCAATCTTCCAAGATCCAATTATTCCCTCAAGGCCACTGGGAAGCATAAAAAATGAGCAGCTTCATTTCAAGCAGAAAAGATTTGTGTTATGAAACCCCAACATTGTGACGGGGACTGGAAAACCAGGCCATAGAATCGTGGGATCTCCTGAGTTGGAAGGGACCCACAAGGATCACCCAGCCCAACCCCTGGCCCTGCACAAGACACCCCAACAATCCCACCCTGTCCCTCAGAGCCTTGTCCAAACCCTCCTGGAGCTCTGGCAGCCTTGGGGCTGTGCCCACTGCCCTGGGGTAGTTCAGTGCCCGACCACCCTCAAGGCACGAGCCAGGAAAAACTCCAACCCTTTCACATCACTTTCCCACATCACTTTTCCCTCAAAGGAAAACAGTCTTTGGAGAGGTGTTTCGCTCCTGCAGCTGCCACTGCTCCGTTCCCGGCCCGGGGCTCTCCAACCACCACATCCTCACGGATTTATAGGGGCAGCAACACCAGGCAGAGGGAGGGACTGTGCTGATTTATTGCTGTAACGGGAGCGGCAACTTCCTAAAATTCCAGCGGGTTGGAAGCCGTGGCCGGAGCCGGGCACAGCCTGCAGGAGGAGCTCTCTAGACGCGTCCCTTGGGCTTTTTCTTGTCGGCAGCAGCCGCCGGTTTCTTGGGCTTCGCTTCGGCCGCCGGCGAAGGACGGGCGGGCACCTTCCCACTCCTGCGATCGAACACTTCCAGGGATTTTTTAAACTGTTCCTCTGCCACCTTCTTCCACGCCATCTTTCTCTCCTGATCTTTCAAAAACTGCTGCTGTAGCTGTTTGTGGAGACTTTTAGTCTTCTTTTTGGCCTCTTCAAATTGTTTTACCTTTGTGAGAGTAAACGTAAGACCTGATAGCCACTGCCCTACCATGAAATAAAGGATTCCGAAGTGATGCTTGTCTTCAGGAAGAGACTCATCCCACCACATCCCTCAGTATGGCCAAGCAAAAAGCCCCAATATGTGTAATCACAGAATCCCAGAATTGTTTGGTTTGGAAGGGACCTTAAAGCCCATCTCCTCCCACCCCCTGCCATGGGCAGGGACACCTTCCACTAGCCCAGGTTGCTCCAAGCCCTGTCCAACCTGGCCTTGGACACTTCCAGGGATGGGGCAGCCACAGCTGCTCTGGGCAACCTGTGCCAGGGCCTCACCACCCTCACAGGGAAGAACTTCTTCCCAATATCCCATCTAAATCTCCTCTCTCCCAGGATATCTTAGGAACAGCATCTGAGTCCAGGTTAAGCCCATGACAAACAATGCTTGTAGCTTATTCCAAACCACAGGTGACTTGGAGATAGGATGTACCAGCTGTGTCCAGAAGCCAGGATGGAGGCTCAACCATTCACAGCAAAGGTGGCCCAAATCCAACAGCTGCCTCCTCCTGACCGTTGGAGGGAGCCTTGGCACCCCCGTCCTGATGCTGAAGACCTAAAGGCCCCTTTGTGCCGAGGGGGCCACAAACCCCATCTCAGGGGGCAGCACCAGCAGGACCTGGAGGGGTCGAGGGAGAGGAGACCCTCACCTTCTCCTCCAGGAGCAGCTGGTCATGGCCAGTGGAGACGGGCAGGACACTGTCTGGGTCAAGGTCCCAGTCCCCAGGGCTGCTCTGAGTGAGAAGGGGCTTTATGTCAGACAGCAGGGGGTGCAGTGGGGGCCTCAGCCACATCCCACAGACCTGCTCCCAGCCCCAGAGTGTGAGTGTCCCTCAGCCCAGTGTGAGGGTCCCCCAGCCCAGGGGGAGGGTCCCCCAGTCCCACATGAGGGTCCCCCAGCCCAAGGACGGTGTGAGGGTCCCCCAGCTCCGCACCAGGGCCCCTCAAACCGCCGGCTCTGGGGTGGTGGGAAGAAGGTGACACGAGGCCGTGTCCTGCCCTGCTCCTCCATGACCTGCTGTCCCCGCCGTTGGTGGCCGGTGGTTGCCATGGTGACATTGGCACCCACCAGACCAGCACTGTCATCAACGGCTGCCTGGAGGTGGTGACCTCCCTCTGTCCCGACATGGAGGTGTCCCCATGAGGGACACCCCCAGCCCCTGCATCTCCAGCTGTCGGGCTCCAGGGCACCCGGGATCCACAGCGTGGGGACACACAGGGTGAGCAGGTTCCCACCAGCTCCATGTCCCTGGTGGGCACAGAGTCATAGAACCACAGCGTCATGGAATGGGTTGGGTGGGAAAGGATCTTAAAGCCCATCCAGTCCCACCCCCTGCCTTGGGCAGGGACACCTCCCACTGTCCCAGGTTGCTCCAAGCGCCATCCAACCCGACCTTGGACACTTCAGGAATGGGGCAGCCACAGCTTCTCTGGGCAACCTGTGCCAGGGCCTCACCACCCTCACAGGGAAGATTTTCTTCCCAATATCCCACCTAAACCTACTTTCCTTCAGTTTGAAGTCATTCCTACTTGTCCTGTCACTCCAGGTCCTTGCCAATAATCTCTGTCCATCTCTCTTGGAGGCTCCTTCAGGTCACAATAAGGTCACCCTGAAACCTTCTCTCTTCCAGGCTGAACAATCCCAATTCTCCCAGTATTTCCACATAGGAGAGCTGCTCCATCCCTCTAATCATCTCCATGACCTCCTCTGGACTCCAGCAGCTCCACATCCTCCCTCTGCTGTTCCCAGGGCTGGAGGCAGCTCTGCAGGGGGGTCTCACCTGAGGGGACAGAGGGGCAGAATCCCCCCTGCCCTGCTGCCCACGCTGGGGGATCAGCCCAGGACATGGTTGGTTTTCTCCAGGGTCAAATCCTGCCATCTCCTGACAGAGCCCAACAGCAACTCCTGGAGCAGAGACACAACCAGCACAAGCTTCAGCATCAGCAGGCTCCGGGGCTCAGCTCTCCAGCAGGGATGGTACCCGGGTTTATGGAAATGAAGAGTAACGCTGCTGCTCCGAGTACAACGAGCGGGTGTGATCTCTTGGCAGGAAATCCAGGGAAAACCAGCAGCAGTTCTTCCAGTTCCACACCAGAGCACTGAAAATAAACTCCTCTGAGGGGTCGGAGCACGAAGTCTATGCTGCTGGAAGTGCAGGGGGGTTGAGATACACCAGTGATTGAGAATTTTGCTATAAACAAATCAGCACAGCTTTCACATCTCATTTGTTCCAGGGCCCTGACAGGGACTCTGAGACCACCACGTGCTCAGGGAGTGTTGTTTTATTCCAGAACAAACTGTGCTGCTGAGGCAGGACAGCAACTTGCTGTGAGTCAGGATACTTGGAGTGTCACCAACACTTGTTTTTCCTTACTGGGATAGAGCTTTGGGTTTTGAGACAGCAACCCAGAGTCCCGTCATCTGCTGCATTCCAGAGAGGGAATGGAGAGCACAAGCTCCAGCATCTCTGATTGGGAGAGACCTGAAGATGTCCTGACCATTTCTTTCCTCAATCTGATTGCCCAAATGTTTTTTCAGGAGATGCCTTGGCCTCCCTTGGGAGATCCATGGTTATTGTCCCTGCCTATGGCAGGGCATTGGAATGAAACAAGCTTTAAGGCCCCTTCCAACCCAAACCACTCCATGATTCTATGATTTGGTTCTGCTCATGAAGAACCCCATTCCCTGGTGGTCTGGGAAGCCAGGATGGGAGCAATCCAAGGAAGTGCACTGTCAGTGGGAATCCTTGCACGAAGACATCGTGTCACTGTGAACCAGAAGCCTCATCTGGGCACGCTGTGGCATCGCTCACACCAAACCATCTTTAATTCTGGTTTCAGCTTGAGGGGGTCCCACAGCCCCAGTGGAGGTGAGGGCGTGGGGACGGGTGGAGGTTGGGCTCTGCTCCCAGGGCACAAGGTACAGGATGAGAGAAAACAGGCTCAAGTTGTGCCAGGGGAGGTTGAGGTTGGATATTACGAAAATTTGTTTACTGAAAGGGCTGTCCAGCCCTGGCACAGCTGCCCAGGGCAGGGGTGGAGTCCCCATCCCTGAAAGGATTTAAAACCTGTGTGGATGTGGCACCTGGGGACATGGGTCAGTGGTGGCCTTTGCAGTGCTGGGAGAACATTTGGACTCGATGGTCTTAGAGGGCTTTTCCAACCTTAACAATTCCATGATTTTCTGATTCTGTGAATTTAAAAATGTCTTCAAACTCCTGTGATTTCATCTTCTAGAAATCTGTTCAGCATGGGGCAGGAACCTGGGACAGAGAGAGTGAGCAGTGAAGCCACCATTGAAGCCCCCGTGCCCCAAAATGGTTAAAGGGAAATTCTAGAGAGCTTTTGTGGGTGCTGGAGCAGAGAATGTGGTGCTGGAAGGCTCATCTTGTCCATCTCCTGGCCTCCAGCTGGGCTTAAGCTGCTTCAAGCATTCTCAGATCTCTGCCCCCGCTGGGCTGGGCTGTCCTGCCAGGAAAAATGCAATCTTCCATCTACCCTAAAAAAGGCTTTGCCATAATTTCATCTCTGGAGCCACAACAGTCCCTGACACAGTTTTAGGACTGTGATGTGGATGGTTTAAGAACACAGCCCAGCATATCCCAGAAGGATATTATTTCCTGGCTCAGGCTCCCCAGCTTAGCAAGTCTTTGTCCCACTGCAGATCCCAAATCCCGCCCTGCCAATGCAGTGAGCTCCCGACAGGCAGCAGTTAATCCCTGTCCTGAAACAGAGATAATTTCCACCCTGTGCTCCCAGGCATGCAGTAAATCCACCTGGATTTCCTATCCCCTGCAGGGCACATGCTGCTCCTGCACCAAGGGCTCACAGCACCATCCCGGCACATTCCATCACTGCCTCCAAGGAAGGTTCAGCAGTGGTTTAGCAGCAGATCCAGGAGAAATTGTCTGGCTGGATCTCATCACTACACTGTCCCATTGGATGCGCTTTAATTTCTCCCACCTCAGACTTCCACGCTTCACCTGGAGCTCCTTGCTGGAGAGGGACCTGGGACAAGGGATGGAGGGACAAGGCAAGGGGGAATGGCTTCCCAGTGCCAGAGGGCAGGGTTGATGGGATTTTGGGAGGAAATTCTTCCCTGTGAGGGTGGTGAGGCCCTGGCACAGGTTGCCCAGAGAAGCTGTGGCTGCCCCTGGATTCCTGGAAGTGTCCAAGGCCAGGTTGGACGGGGCTTGGAGCTCGCTGGGGTAGTGGGAGGTGTCTCTGCCACAGCAGGGGGTGTGACTGGATGGGCTTTAAGGTCCCTTCCAACCCAAACTGTCCTGGGATTCCACGATTCCATGATTCCTTCCTTGCCAGCCAGCACCTCCAAGCATACGGAGGTGCCACCATTCCTGCTGTCACCACTCAGAGCTGTCACCTCTCCTCAGGAGGGTCACCCCTCCCCGTGCCCATGTGAGGACTGTGCCTGTCATTCCCTGCTGGGCTGGTCCTGCCCTGTGCCATGGGCTGCTCTCCAGAAAGGTGTCCCATCTGCTCCCCTTCCACAAAGCCCCAAGGGTTGGGATGCCTTTCCCTCATCCAGCTTGGCTGGAGCAGTGCCCAACTCAGCACATGGGCAGCTGCTGCCTGTGGGAAACCCAATCCTTCCCGGGGCCTGGCCGGAGCACAGGGATGACACCGGGCTGAGATCACGGCCCAAAATACCCAGAGAGTTTCACCTCACCTGGCCAGCCCTCCTGCCACTACTGGGCCCTCCATGGGCAGCACAACTCCCAGTCCCACCAGGAATGCTGCCCATGGGACCCCAGTGCCCAGCCCAGCTCCCTGGAGCAGTAGGGCACCAGGAGCACCATGAAGTTCTCAATCCAAGGGGAAAAGGCAGAGCTGTGGATGGAGTCAGGATCTAGGCAGACCCAGTGCCAGCAAATGAGTCCAGGGGCTGGCATGGAATTCCCTGGGGAAGGGCTCCTGAGCCAGCAATGCCACAGGTGGCTGGTTTGCAGGTCCCACTCCTCCTGGAAAACCAAAAGGGCTTCCAACCCTCCCTGCAATGGAAAAGCCTCTGGAATGTGAGCCCAGAAAGTAAACAGGTTCCTGGCCAGCACGGGGGCTGTTGGCTGATAACTGGGGGCCCTTTGCGTCCTTTTTGGGATGGACACCACTCCAGCTGCATCTGGAGCACCTGCCAAAGGTGGCACCGGCCGTGGCACTCTGGCACACCCTGGAGAGCTGCCCTCCCTTCACTGAGCGCTGGGAAAGAGCCGTTCCCCAGGTGCTGCTGAAGTGGCCTCAAAACTCCTGCCCTGATAATGGAAAGAAATCGTTGTTTGGGAAAGAGGGCGGGAACGAGCAGGGATTTTCCAGGGTATGAGGGTTGTGCTTGTGCGGTGGGGTGAGTCACTGGGCTGGAGGGGCCGGACTGGCGACACATGGTGTGACTGGTGGGGCTGTCCTGAGCAGAGCCAGGAGTTGGATCCGATGATCCTTGTGGGTCCCTTCCAACTTCAGGATATTCCGTGATTCCATGACTCAGGGAGCAGGATGCTCCAGTGCTGCGCCGGAGCGGGGCGAGACTCCCAGCAGGGCCAGCCCCGGACGTGCGGTCAGTGACTCCTCTCCGTGTCACCACACTCCTCCCTAGGCGGGTCCCAGCGCGGCGCCGGGGCTGCCAAAGCACGGCTGTCCCTGCACTGGAGCACAGAGCCATCAGACACAGCGGCCACGGGGACACCCCGAGCCATTTCCATGCCCGTTTCCCATCCCTACACTGGGTGGTTCCTCCCTTCCCTCTCGCGCAGGAGATCACCGCGAGCCGAGGGTGACGTACGACAAAAATAGAGCTTTATTTTGGGACAAGTGCAATCGGAGCTGGGTCCTTCGGCCCCGGCGCGGAGACACGAGCGTGGCAATGGCCCCCACGGCCCCCGGCAGTGCCAGGGCACACACAGGGCTGTCCCTTTGCCATGGCGAGTGTGTGCTGTGCCACAGCACCGTCCCACGCCTCAGCCTGGCACCGCCCCGGAGCGATGGCGGGTGGCCTGGGCTGTCCCCGTCCCCTCGCTCGGGCTCTCGCCATCTCTGCCAGGGATACCAGTCTGTGCCAGCCACGGCACGCTGGGAGGGATGGGGACAGGGCCGGAGCTGTGGGGGCTGGAAGGGCACACTGGGACAAAGGTGACGCTGGCAGCACCACCGGCAGCCCCATGGGATTGTCACAACACGGTGGGGATGGGGACAGGGGAAGGGACACGCACCCACCCTGTCCTGGGCGTCCTGTTCGGCCACGAGAACAGCGTGTACACGCAGCCAGGGTCCACTCCAGCCCGCAGAGCTCAGAAGTGACACACACATGTGAGCACACACACACACACGTGTGCACACACATGCACGCAACACATGAACACACACAGACAGACACTTCTGTTTCCCCAGGCGGGACAGCAGCTAGATGCACTGAGTGTCACGTATCCACAGCCACGTCCCTGAGCGTCCCCAGCCTGCGTGTGCACGCGGGGACACACGTGTGGAGCCGGAGCACACAGCTGTACACACACACCCACACACGCCTGCACAGCCTGTGTGCACACCTGTACCTGCCTGACCCCCACACACACTCAGAGCTGTGCACACCAGCACACACGTGCCACACGCATGCAGAGCTGTGCACACACTCACATATGTACAGTCTGTACCAATGCACACATGCATGAGACCCGCTTGCACATGCAGAGCCTTCACACAACAGATGTGTGCACATCAACACGTGTGCTCACAGAGCTCTGCACACCAGCACACACCTGGGCACAGTGCCTTGCACATCAGTAGGGATGTGCAGTGCACAGCACTGTGCACCTCAGCACACGTGTGTGCATGCAGAGCTGTGCACACTGTCACATGTGCACAGAGCCATGCACACCAACACACGTGCACGGCACTGTGCACCTCAGCACACGTGTGCACACAGAGCTATGCAAACCAACTGTACCACACACACTGGCACACACGTGTGCACTGCACTGTGTACACCAGCGCACATGTGCAGTCACACACACTGGCACACACGTGTGCACACCAGCAAACACGTGCTCACAGAGCTGTGCAAACTGCCCCAGGTGCGTGTAGAGAGCTGTGCAAACCAGCGAACACATCTGCACAGAGCCACACACGGGCACGCACACATGCACAGCACTGTGCACCTCAGCACACCCCTGGGCACACAGAGCCAGGCACACTGCCACACACGTGTGCACAGTCACACCCATGTGCACAGCACTGTGCACCTCAGCACACGTGTGGGCTCACAGAGCCAGGCACACTGGCAAACCCACGTGCTCCGTCTGTCACACACTGGCAGACACATGTGCACAGTCACACCCATGTGCAGTGTCATACACACTGGCACGCACACGTGCCCAGCACCGCACCCCTCAGCACACACACGTGCTCGCTGAGCCGAGCTCCCCAGCCTTCCTGCCCTCGCACAGAGCCTCCCTCGCCCCCGCTCCACCCTCAGACCCCTACTCGTGGCGTGGGTGCCGCTGTGGCACCCGCAGGGGCCAGCACGCAGCCAGGAGCTGGGGCTGGTGGTACAGCACCATCCCCGCCAGCGTCAGCGCCACGCCGGCGTAGCCCAGCGCGCCCAGCCGCGTGCCGAACAGCAGGCGGGACAGCAGCAGGTTGCCCACCACGGTGAGGCTGCCCAGGAGGTGCAGCGTGAGGGCGGAGGTGAGGGACAGGAGGCAGGACGTGGCCAGGTTGTAGAGGACGGAGCCCAGGCAGCTGAGCAGGATGCAGCCCCAGAGCGCGGCATCAGGGCGCAGCACCCCCTGCCACGAGGGGCCCAGCTCCAGCGCCACGGCTGCCCCGAACAGCAGCACGAAGCTGGGCAGGGACGTCAGGCCAAGCAGGGACAGTGCATCCAGACGGTCCTCCTGCAGCAGCACACCTGGGGGGACAGGGGACAGTCAGAAGGATGTGTGGGACAACCCAGAGGGACACTCAGCACCCACAGGGGGACACCCAGCACCTACAGGGGAACCCACCCAGCTGGGACACCCAGCACCCACAGGGGCACTAACCCAGGGGGGACTCCCACCAATATGGGTCCCTGCTTGCTGCCCAAGTGGTTAAGAAATCCCAGATGTCACTGGGAAGAGGGAAATGGAGGGAACAGTCCCTTCTGTGGGCTGGGAGTCCCCTGCCTTGGGGAGTGTCCCCCACTTTGAGGGTTCTCTGGTTTGGAGGTGCCTTGGTTCAGGAGACACCCATTTTTGGGATTCCCTGGTTTTAGATGGTGCCCTGGTTCAGACAGTGTCCGGGTTCAGAGGTGTCCTGGTTTGGGGGTCAGGGTGCCACAGGACAGCGTTGGACAGGGCAGTTGGCCCAGCCTGTTTTGGAGCATTGTCCCCACATCCCCCCCTCCGGGTCATCTGGGGACAGTGGGGACAGCAGGCACGACAGGGCTGGCTGCCACACACAGAGATGCACAGGGGGCAGTGCTGTGTCCATGGGGGACAGAACAGCTCCCAAGCCCCTGTCCACGTCCCAGGGGGGTGACAAGGGGACAGGGCAGTGGCACAATGGGCAGGGGTGTCCCTTGGGGGGCCACAGCACCTCAGTACAGCCGCAGGGACCTCAAGGAGGGCACGGGGCCTGCAGTGCCCCGAGTCACAGGCTCCAGAGGAAACACTCCCTTCCCAGCCAAAAACATCCTGGCTGGCTCCTCACTGCCACTTGCCAAGGACACCGTGGCCCGGGTGGCATTGGAGTCCCTGGGAATGGGGGACTCACAGAGGTCCAGAGCCCACAGCGCTGGCAGGGAGCCCATGGAAATGGGGCAGGCTGGGTATCCCTGTGCCCCCTCACAGCCCCAGGACATGGGACAGTGTCATCAGAAGCCAGCAGTGCCAGGGGACACCGCAGGGTCAATGGTGTCATCACTGAGGTCAACTGAGGTCACATCATCACCTCAGGGCCAGGAGCATGGCACAGCCACAAGGGGGAAAGGGTGGCACTGGAGTAGTACTGGGGTGACACCAGGGACAGAGTGGGCAAGGGGTGGCACTGGGGTGACAGTAGAGTGGCACCAAGGCCAAGGAAGATAGCAGGTGGCACTGGGACTGGGATGGCATAGGACTGGCATTGGGCTGGGGGTGACACTGGGGGCCAGAGTGCCACCAGGGTTGGGGTGACAATGGAGTGGCACTGGGGCTACGGTGGGCAGGGAGTGTCACCATCACCAGGGTGGCATTGGGGTGACACCAGTGACAGGGTGGGGCTGGCGTGACACTCGGATGACATCCAGTACAGGGTGGGGAGGGGGTGGCACTGGGGCGATACCAGAGCCAGGGTGGGCAGCATGAGAGAGCAGGGAGCGTTCCCAGCCCGGGGGTGCCACCAGCCCCCCTCCGCGCCCCAGGGGCCGCGCCAGAGGAGGACGCACATGCGGGACAGCGACAGGGACAGGTGGCACTTACTCTGCTGGATGGATTTGAGGGCGCGGAGCACGGTGGCGGCCAGCAGGAAGCCGCAGCCGGGCTGGGAGAAGCGGAGCCCGCCGGCGATGCTGCAGGCGGCCCCGGCACACACCGGGCCCATGGCCCAGCACTGCAGCGGGNTGGTGGCCACGGCCTGGGCCACGTCCAGCTGCACGTAGCTCAGGCCCAGGTTGCCCAGGGCCACGCTGGTGCAGAAGGTGAGGCTGAGCAGGTAGATGCGGGCGCGGGGTCGCGGGGAGCGGGCACCCCGCGCCCAGCCCAGCGGGTACCCCACGGCCACCCCCGACAGCATGTGCAGCGAGGAGAGCAGCAGCGGGTACCGGAACCCGTGCGCCGCGAAGATCCACTTGTTGAGGCCGGCCATGGTGGTGCCGGTGCCCAGCCAGGCCAGCACGCTCAGGGTCAGCGGCAGCGCCGGGCCCGGCGGGGGCGGCCGCCCCCCGTCCGCCTGCCCCGGGTCGGGCTTCCAGG
>VZRE01011331.1:61105-84873 GCA_013396775.1 Cephalopterus ornatus
CTCAGGCCCCTCCCGGGACAGCAGTGGGAGATGGAGCCTGTGGTGGCTGTGTGGGACCCCCTGAACCTCCTCCAAGGGCTGGCCCTAGGAGTGTCCCTGTCCTTTGGGAGCAGGATGGATTGTCCCATGTGCCCTGGGGTGTGTCCCAGGATTTCAGGTGCCAGATTTGGGGGTTCCCCACCACCAAAAGCAGGGCCTGGGGTGTCCCGGGGATGCTGTGTGCCCGTGTCCCAGCCCTGTCCCCTCCTCAGGCGCCTCTGCATCCTCAAGGGGATCTACCCCCATGAGCCCAAGCACAAGAAGAAGGTGAACAAGGGTTCCACAGCCCCCAGGACCTTCTACCTGCTCAAGGACATCAAATTCCTGCTTCATGAGCCCATCGTCAACAAATTCCGGGAATACAAGGTGATTGTCCCACCCCTGGGACTGCTGGGGCTGCTGGGGCTGGTCCTGGAGCACCCAGGAGCACCCACCTCCCCCATCCTTGCAGGTGTTTGTGCGGAAGCTCCGGAAGGCGTACGGGAAGAGCGAATGGAGCACCGTGGAACGGCTGAAGGACAACAAACCCACCTACAAACTCGACCACATCGTGAAGGAGAGGTGAGGAGGGTCCTGGCAGAGCCACGGGAAGCCCACCTGGAGCTCTGGGACCCCCAGCACAGGAAGGGGGGTAGAGCTGCTGGAGTGAGTCCAGAGGAGGCCACGGAGATGCTCCAAGGGCTGGAGCCCCTCTGCTCTGGAGCCAGGCTGGGAGAGCTGGGGGGGTTCACCTGGAGAAGAGAAGGCTCCAGGGAGACCTGAGAGCCCCTTCCAGGGCCTAAAGGGGCTCCAGGAGAGCTGGAGAGGGACTGGGGACAAGGGATGGAGGGACAGGACACAGGGAATGGCTTCCCACTGCCAGAGGGCAGGGAGAGATGGGATATTGGGAAGGAATTGTTGGCTGTGAGGGTGGTGAGGCCCTGGCCCAGGTTGCCCAGAGAAGCTGTGGCTGCCCCTGGATCCCTGGAAGTGTCCAAGGCCAGGTTGGATGGGGCTTGGAGCAACCTGGGCTAGTGGAAGGTGTCCCTGCCCATGGCAGGGGGTAGAATAGGATGAGCTTTAAGGTCCCTTCCAACACAAACCTTTCCATGATTCTGTGATTCTTTCACCTCATCCACCCCTCTTTGGGAACCCACCTCCTGTGTATTTTCTGGGGGTGTTGGTGTCAATGGGTGTCTCTGGACTGGAGGAGGGAGCAGGGAGCTCCTGGCCATCCTGGATGGCTCCAGGGGGACACTGAGGGCTCCCTCCTGTCCCTGCACAGTGCTTTCCTTGAAGGGAGGGCTGGTTGAGGGTTAATCGTGCCCATGGCTTTGGTGACAGGGAGTAAGGAAGGGACACAGGAAGGAGGGAAGGAATGGACACTAGCAGGTCTCGCTCTTGTCCCTGTGCTGCCTGGGACCTCCCAGTGCTGGTGTGAAGAGAGAAGCAGTGCTGAGAAGTGCCCTGTGCCACAGGCCATGGGCACACTGGTCCTCAGGGATCCAGGCTGGAATCCCCCACACTCAAAACCTGTGAGTGCCCTAAACTCTGTTCACATCCACCTCGTGTTCCGAGGTGCTGCTGTGTCATCTGGGGAGCCCTGAGCCCCAGGAGCTGCATGGCTGTGACCCCTCAGTGCCCAGGAGGGACACCCATCCCTGTGGGTCCCCAAGGGAATGGCTGGAGTTGTGCCAGGGCAGGGTCAGGTTGGATCTCAGGAAAAGGTTCTTCCCCCAGAGGCTGGTTGGGCACTGACCAGGCTCCCCAGGGCAGTGGGCACAGCCCCAAGGCTGCCAGAGGAGCTCCAGGAGGATTTGGACAACGCTCTGAGGGACAGGGTGGGATTGTTGGGATGTCTGTGCAGGGCCAGGTGTTGGACTGATGATTCTTGTGGGGCCCTCTCAGTTCAGGACACTCCATGGTTCTGTGACCAGCTCTGGTGGGATGTGCAGGTGGATGTTCCACGTTTCCCATTCCTTTCTCTCCCGCGGTCTCCCCCAGCCCCAGCAGCCTTTGCTGGACAGCAGGGCCGGGTGTGATCCCCATTCCCTCTGCCCTGGACACAGGTACCCCACATTCATCGACGCGCTGCGGGACCTGGACGATGCCCTGTCCATGTGCTTCCTGTTCTCCACCTTCCCCCGGACGGGGAAGTGCCATGTCCAGACCATCCAGCTGTGCCGGCGCCTGGCTGTGGAATTCCAGAACTACGTCATCGCCTCCCGCTCCCTGCGCAAGGTGGGCATGGGGGAAGGAGGGGGACAGGCCCCCCTGCCCAGGGGCCGTGGGGGTGGTGGGTTTGGGCACTGGGAGGGCACTGGCCCGGCTGTGCTGGAGCTGCCGGTGGGATGCATGTTCCGCCGGGATGTTTGATCCTCCCTGAGGAGGAAGCAACCAAGCCAAGGGAAGGGGGAGCAAGGACAGAGACACGGCAACCCTGTGGCCTTCTTTCCCCTGAGCCCTCACTCTGGTCCTGCCAGGTCTTCCTCTCCATCAAGGGCATCTACTACCAGGCAGAGGTGCTGGGCCAGCCCGTCACCTGGATCACCCCCTACGCCTTCGCCCATGACGTGAGTGCCTGGGAAGGGCACGGTGGGATCCTGTGCCCAGGGAGGGGCTGAGGGTCCATCCTGAGGCAGAGGAGGCAGTGCCCAACCTACGATGAGCTCACAGGGCCCAGCTCAGGGGGCATGTGGCATCACAGCCCTCTGTTACCCCGGGGGCTGCCTGTACCAGTCTCCCCAGTTCCTCTTATCCTCAGTTATTAATACACACCTTTACCAGCCATTAAAGATTAACTTGCAGGAACGAGGGAAAGAGCAAAGGGATGAGTCAGATCCTGTAGCCTTGATCAGGAAGGTTCTGCTGTGTCCCCACACAGCAGGACAAGGGGGGGGCTGTGGGTGCCGCTGTGGTGAGACAGCCATGTGCTCCCCTGAGCCTTGGCAGGCAGGAGGTCATGGGCACAGCAGTGCTCTCTCCATTCACTCCCAGGATTTCCAGGGCTGGGCACAGTTGGGCTGGGGCTTTGTGGTTTTGAATCATAGAATCGTGGAATGGTTTGGGCTGG
The DNA here is from genome assembly GCA_013396775.1 of Cephalopterus ornatus. Lineage (NCBI taxonomy): Eukaryota > Metazoa > Chordata > Aves > Passeriformes > Cotingidae > Cephalopterus > Cephalopterus ornatus. Next base: position 64,197 of record VZRE01011331.1, read on the forward strand.
AAGGGACCTTAAGCATCGTCTCATTCTACCCCCTGCCATAGGCAGGGATGCCTTCCACTGTCCCAAGCCCCATCAGTCTGGCCATGGAGATATGCGGGGATGGGGCAGCGACAGCTGCTCTGGGCAACCTGGGCCAGGGCCTCCCCACCGTCCCAGGAAATAATTCTTTCCCGATATCCCATCTAACCCTGCCCTCTGGCAGTGGGAAGCCATTCCCCTTTGTCCTCATCCTCCTTGTCCTGCTCTTGTCCAGCTCTGCCACACCCTGCACTCTTCACCCTGAGGTGAAGTCCCTGGGCCAAGCCCCAGGGTCCCCATCCATGATGGGATGAGGTGCTCCAGGTGTCCAAACAGGGAGGGGTGGCAGCAGGACCCTGGTAGCAGCCTGGGGAGCTCTCCCTGCCCAGGGTCTGGCAGTGGCTGTGACCTGACTTGTGTAGGGGGCAGAATTAGGTTGGATCTCAGGAAAAGGTTCTTCCCCCAGAGGGTGGTTGGGCACTGAACACAGGCTCTAAGGGCAGTGGGCACAGCCCCAAGGCTGCCAGAGCTCCAGGAGGGTTTGGACAATGCTCTGAGGGACAGGGTGGGATTGTTGGGGTGTCTGTGCAGGGCACAGACTGATGATCCATGTGGGTCCCTTCCTAAACTGGGATATTCCATGACCTTCCTCCCCATGTGGGTTGGATGGATCCCTGTCTCTGCAGAGAGGGTCCTTTATCCACACGTCCCTCCCCTCCCTGTGTGCCTGCAGCACCCCACAGACGTGGATTACCGGGTCATGGCCACCTTCACCGAGTTCTACACCACCCTCCTGGGCTTTGTCAACTTTCGCCTCTACCACTCCCTCAACCTGCTCTACCCCCCCAAGGTGAGGCCCTGGGGGTCACTGCTGGGACCAGCCCTGGGCTGGTGCAGGGGGGGATGTTTGGGAGCTGCTTCCCCACCTCCGTTCCTCCCCAGATCGACAGCCAGGCTGATGCTGAGCTGAAGCCCACTGAGGGCAAGGAGTATGCCATGGATTCAGAGAGCTACCTGGAGGTGAGGGATGCTGCTGGCACCATGGGACTGAGGGGTGGAGGGGACTGATCCCAAACTCCTTGTCCCTGTAGGGAGGAGCTGGGCTTGGCCTTGGGCTCCATCGGCCTCCCCCTGTGTGGCAGGGGACCCTCCAGAGCCCCGTGCTGGGGACTGTCCATAGAGGAGGCTGAATTCTGCCCAGTCCCTGGGTCTTTTGGCTCTGAGAAATCCCTTTCCTGCATGGTGCTACCCCTTTTCCCACCCCCTGGATGTGACTCCATCTCCTCTCACTGCAGAGACTGTCAGCTCTGAGCTCCAGCCTGGCCCGAGTAGTGGCACCAACCCACGAGGACGAGGTGGAGATGGACGAGTTCCCAGTGGAGGGGGTAAGAGCCCAGTGGGGGGCTCATGCCTACCTGTCCTGTGCCTAGGCAAAGGCTGGCAGGGCCAGTGAGGTGCTGGGAGTCTGGGGACAGCACCTGAAAACCCCTGCTTGCTGAGGGGGCTTGGCAGGGGCTGTTGGGGAGGAGACTGAGGGCTTTGCTCCAAGCAGGAGACAGCGGAGCAGATGGATGCCAAGAAGAAGGAACAGGAGGCCCTGGAGAAGCACAAGAAGCTGTTTGAAGGGCTGCGCTTCTTCCTCAACAGGGAGGTGCCTCGGGAGCCTCTGGCCTTCGTCATCCGGTGCGCAGAGGGGTGGGACACCCTGGGCAGCCCTGGCCTCCCACAGCCCCTCTGCCAGAACTTTTGGGCCCACCCTGCCCAGTGTCCCATGGGCAGGGTGATCCCAAGGATCCCAGTCACCTGCCTGACTCCTTGGTGGGCTTTTCTGGCAGGAGCTTTGGTGGCCAGGTCTCCTGGGACAAGTCACTGTGCATCGGGGCCACCTACGATGCCACTGACCCCTCCATCACCCACCACATCATCGACCGGCCCCACGTGGAGAAGCAGGTGGTTGGCAGGTGGGTGAGGGGGGGCCTGTCCCCAGAACAGCCACGGGGGCCACCCCAGAGCTGTCCCACAGGCTCCAGAGCCTGAGGTGGGGTCCCTCTGCCTCCCCCAGGTACTACCTGCAGCCTCAGTGGGTGTTTGACTCGGTCAATGCCAAGCTGTGCCTGCCCGTGGCCGATTACTTCCCGGGTGTCCTGCTGCCCCCACACTTGTCACCCTTCGTGACGGAGCAGGAGGGCGACTATGTCCCTCCAGAGAAGCTGAAGCTGCTGGCCCTGCAACGGGGAGAGAACCCAGGTGATGGGAGCTGTGGAGGAGTTTCAGAGCCGAGCAAGTGCCAGTGCCTGCTCTGGGGCCTCTCAGGGGTAACCACGGTCTCTCTTTGTAGATGAGGAGAGTGAGGAAGAGGAAGAAGAGGAGGAGGAAGAGGAGGATGACAATGACAAAGAAGAGGAGGAGGAGGAAGATGAGTCTGAAAAGGAAGAGGAGATGAAATTAAAGAAGATGGAAGAGCAGAAGACTCAGAGCAATAAGGTGGGTGCCTGGCAGCGGGGTGGGTGCCCTGGGAGGAGGTGGATGGGCACTGTCCCTGCTGAGGCTCTGCTCACTGTGGGGTGTTCTTGTCCTGGGACTGCTGGGGCACTCACAGAATCCTGGAATGGTTTGGGTTGGGAGGGACTTTAAAGCTCATCTCATTCCACCCCCACCATGGGCAGGGACACCTTCCACTAGCCCAGGTTGCTCCAAGCCCCGTCCAGCCTGACCTGGAACATTTCCAGGGATGCTCTGGGCCCCATGTTCATGAGCTGCAGCTCCCACCCACCCTTAGGACCTGCTCAGGTCCAGAGGGAGCTGCGGCTGTTCTGTGGCCCCCAGTGAATTGGGCTGGAAATGGGGGTGGTGGGTTCCTGGGATCCGGGTTCCTGAGCTCTCTGGCTCCCACAGGCGCTTCCCGTGAAGGTGACAGCGGGGAAGGTGCGGGTGGAAGACAAGCAGCGCCTGGAGCAGGAGCAGCAGAGCGAGGAGAAGCGCCTGGCCATCATGATGATGAAGAAGAGGGAGAAATACCTCTACAAGAAGATCATGTTTGGCAAGAAGCGCAAAGTCCGCGAGGTACGAGCTCTGTGGGACAGGGCCCCTCACCGGCATCCTGGGATGGGCTCTTCCCAAATCTCCTTGTTCCTTCCTCCCTGTACCTGAAAAAGGTGTTGAGGGCAGGTGGACAGGGGTGAGGCTCTACCAGCCTCTTCCCCAGCACCCCCAGGCTGCCCCATGGCAGGGCAGAGCTCCTCGTGCTCCCTCAGGGCCGTGCCTTGTGGCCGCTCTCCATGTCCCACACCTGATCCTGATGCCATGGGATCCATCCCCACCTACAGCTGGAGGTTTGGTGGGACTGAGGGTCTGCAGATGGGTCTGCTCTGACCGGGGGTCTCTCCACAGGCCAACAAACTGGCTGCCAAGAGGAAAGCCCATGACACGGCCCTCAGGGAGGAGAAGAAGAAGAGCAAGAAGGCACAACGAGCATGACGGGGCTGGGGGCTCCCAGAGGGGGCTGGAGGGTGGTTTTCCACTGCTGCTTTTGGGTGGAAAACCCTCAGCTTTCCTCCTGGGACAGAAATGCTGCATTGAAACGTTTCCCATCTCGAAATACACCTCCTGCTGTGCCTCTCCCATGGCTCCCTTCATGGAATCCGTGTCACAAGGATTGTCCTCTCTGTGCTGGAGCCACATCTGTGTGAGGAAGAGGTCAAGGAGAGCTCCAGGCTCTGGAATGTTCCGTATGGATTTGCACAGCTCTGGGTACCAGATCCAGGCTCCCTTGGCCAGAGCCCAGAGTTCTCACCAGTATCCACATAGAGAACCATATTCCCTTTTATTTTAAATAAAGGCGATGCTTTCCTTGTGATGTGTGTTGTCTGGTCCCTCTGCCTGGACATGGGGAAGGCTCCTCATCCTGCTTTTGGGATGTGTGTGGGGCTGATGAGGATGCAGGAGAAGCTGCCATGGCCAGTGCCAGGGCTGCCAACACCTCCAGCATCAGCAAACATCATCCTCCACTCCCGTTTTTTCCTCCCAAAACACCTTGGAGACGCCTTTTCCTGTGCTGTGGTATCTAACAGGGTTTATGGGGACACCTTTGTCACCAGGTGTGAGGAAGGCTCTGTCACCCCATGGGGATTTTTGGAGGACACCCCCTGGCACTGCTGAGGGGACACGGGTGGCCCGTGGGGTCACAGCAGTGCTGCTGCAGTCCCAGGGGTGACATTTCCCAGCAGTGAGTGAGCTCAGACAGGGAATGGTGGGAAATGCCCAGCTTGTGGAATTTAGATTTATTTTCTTTTCCTAGATTCTTTTCTTTATAATTTTTTTTTTCACATTTTTTCTTTCTTATTTGAATTTCTTTCTTTACTTTTTCCCTTTTTGCTTTTTTCCTTTTCTTCCCCCCCTTTTCACTTTCCCCCGCTTTCTTCCCTTTTTTCCCCCCTTTTCATTTCCCCCATTTTTCTTCCCTTTTTTCCTTTGTTTTCACTCATTTTTCTTCCTTTTTTTTCCCTTTCCCTTTTTCCTTTTCATCATCCTTAGTTCTCCTTGGCTTTCCTATTTTTCCCCTTTTTAATTTTTTTCCTCTTTTTTCCTTTTTTCCTTTTATTTCCTTTATTTTTTTTTTTATTTTTTCCCCTTCCCCCCCCCATTTCCTCCTCCCTCTTTTTCTCCCTTCCTTTCCTTCCTTTTTTTNTCCTTCCCCCTTCCTTCTCTTCCGCTCTCCCCGGAGGAGGATCGATCACTGGGGTGCCCCCAGGGCCAGGGCTCCCCCTCAGGGCCGGAGAGGCAGAGCAAGCCCAGGAGCCTCCGGACTCCCCATCCCAGACCCCGCTCCGGGCCCTCCCCAACACCGACCCGAGGCCCTTGACCCCAAACACCCGTTCCAGGCCCTCCCTCTGGGCCCTCGCTCCCAAACGCGGGTTCTGGGCCCTCACTCCGCACACCGGCTCCAAACGCCAGTTCCAGGCCCTCGCTCCAAACGCTGGCTCCAGGCCTTTGCTCCCACACACCCATTCCGGGCCCTCAGTCCGGGCCCTCGCTCCAAACACCGGCTCCAGGCCCAAAGGGCACTGTGCAGGGCCAGGTGGCCACTAACCAGCTGGGTCCCTCCAGTTGTGACAGGCCTCTCTGGTGATAAAGGCACTGACGCCGCACTCTGCCAGCAATGTCTGCCAGGGCCTGGCCAGGGCACGACACCACAGTTGTGCCGCCTCCTCCGCACCCCGTCCCTTGGGATCCACAGCTCCGGCAGTCACAGCTTTCAGTGTGAGTACCTGCTTTGTACCCAAAAACCTGGGCTGGGGGGACGGGGACAGGGCTGGGGGATGCGGTGGTGGAGCCCTCATGGGGATGGTTACGCTCCATGGGATGTGGGAGAGGCTTACGCTCCGTGGATGTGGGAGATGGGCTGTTGTGGCTTCCCAACTCAGTCACATTCGTCCTGGGGCCACCAGCATCCCGTTGTTGGGCTGCCACATTCCGGCCACTGCCGTTCTCTTCTGGCTGGAAACCCTTCCCAACTATCCCCCAAAAACAGGGGAAATCTGGAAGCCCTTCACAGCCCATCCCCCAGAAAAGGGAGAACCTGGAAACTCTTCATTACCCACCTCCAGAAAAGGGGGGAAACTGAAAGTCCTTCATAACCAATCCCCCAAAAAAGGGGGAAACCTGGAAACCCATCCCACAAAATGAGGGAAACAAGGAGTCTCTTTGCAACCCATCTCAAAAAAGAGGAGGAAACCTGGAATTAAGGGAGATGCCCTGCAGAGATGGGGTGGGACCACTCCTTGCCCCCTCACAACTGGTTCCAGGGTGAATCCTGATCCCATCCTGCCACCAGCCTCTGCCTCCCCCAGAGCAGGTGGGCACATCCCAGTGTTGACTGAGCTCACTTGTCTTCATCCCTTCTCCTGCAATGACGGTGATGACCATGATGGTGATGATGATGATGATATGATGACAATGGCGAAGCTATTCTGGATTTCCCCGTTCCTGCGGGATTGCGCAGGTTAATCCCTGGAGTGGGGACTGGTCCTGCCAATGCTGGGCAGAATGGGGCAGCTGCCAGGGGTGGGGCAAGAGCTGCCAAGTCACTGCAGGGTGACCCCCTCAAATCCTGTAGGGACAAGCTCTGAACTCCAAACTCCTCCGACAGGGATGGTGGGTCCCAGACATGGCCAAGGGGTGCCCTGGGGAGCTGGATGCCAGTGTGGTCATCCCTCACTTGGGGACCCAAGGCCATCATGCTGTCACTGTGGTGACAGAGACTTGAATCTCAGGGCAACAGGAAGAGCAAAGGCCAGATTCAGGAGCACAAGGGCCCGTTTTCCACCCACGCACGTGTGGGGTGGTGGAGCAAGGGATGGGGCTGAGCTCTCCTGTTGCAGCTGGGGCACCTGCTCACCCCCCCAGACACCCACCCAGCCCCTGGGCACCCACTCAGCCAGTGAGACCAGGGCAAGTTGGAAAGGCCGATGACACCGTGATGGTTCTGCAGTTATTGGACTGAGCTCGAGGACACAGGAATATTGCTGCCATCAAGGCAATAAACCCGCGGAGATAAAGCCGGAGGGAGGGAGGGCTATGGGAGGATGAAAAGGAGCAGACGGTTCGTCGCCAGGGCTCCCTGGGTAGCAGGCAGCTGCGTGAGCTCCGGCTGCAGGAGGTGACAGCCAGGCCATGAACTGTCCCGCGGGACGAGGAGGAGGCCGGTGACTGGCGACAGGTGGGTGCCACCGCCCAGCGACGGCCGTCGTCACCCAGCCGTGGGGCCAAGCCGGGCCGGGGGCCGGCGGTGGAGCGGAGCCGAGGGGCCGGCGCGGGGGCCCGTGGGGACAATGACCCCGTTGAGGCCGCGGGCGCAGATGGAGACAAATGTCCCCGTTGTTCCCAGCGCGGGCTGAATGGCTCCTCTGTGCCCCGGCAGTGGGTGGGGAGCCGGGCGGCTCGGGGTGGCAGCGGGCACCCAGGGCCGGCCCTGGGGAGCCGGGCAGTGCCCGGCCGCAGCCCCGCGTCCCTCCGCCAGCCATTCCCTCTCCGTTCCCTCTCCCCCTTCCCAGGCCGGCGAGCCAAGGCTGGGATCCAGGCGATGCCATAAGCGCCGCGGTGGAGTGGGGAGGCTTTGGAAAAGCCAGCGTTTGTGGGGAGCTGCCCTGGAAGAGCTTATTCCATGTCGGAGCAGCATCGGCACCCCCCCTCCGTGCCACCCGCTCCCCCGGCACCCCGGCCAGCCCAGGACAGGACAGGGACAGCCCAGCGCCAGCGGCGCAGGCAGAGGAAAAGGTGATGCATACTGAGGGCACGGCGGGATGCTTGGGAGCTTGTGGGGTGCTTGAAGGGTGGCAGGATGGTGGAGGGGACAGAAGGATGACTGGGGCTTTATTGGGTTGTTTGGGGGGCAGAGGGATGCTTGGGGGACAGCAGGATGCCTGGGGAGCAGTGGGATGCTTGACAGGGTGTTGGGATATTTGGAGGGTTTTGGCATGCTGGGGGGGGCTTGGGATGCTTGGGAAGCAGCTCTGTGGGGCAGGGATGGGTGTGTGAGGCTGGATTTTTGCACCCATGAGAGTGTGTAAGGGGAATAGGGGGGTAGGAAGTACCGTGCCTGTGTGGAATGGGGCCTGCAGAAAATGGAATGTACATGGATTTGTGGGATCAGGAGGAGCAAACAGCGGGTGGATACTCCTTGTGCATGGCAGATTATAGGGGTTTGGCCCTAAGAAGAGTGGATCCAATAGGGAAAACCCAAAAGCAAGCTCTGGGATGCCCCTGGGGAGCTGGGAAGCTGCTGGGACATTGAAATTAGGATGCAGAGCTGCGTGGCTTGGCCTGTTCCGGGGGTCACTGGTGAGGAAATGGTTGCTGCAACCATGTCCTCCAGGCTGGGAATTTCAGCTGCTGGCACCGTGGCCGCTCCGCGCCTGTGGGAGCCCCAAGAACATGCCTGGTGCACCATGTTGTTCTCAAAGAGTTCATTCCCTCAGCAGTGTATTAATAATTAAGCTGCTCATTGAAGGCAAAGTAAATAGAGAGGTGGGGCTGAAAAGTGTTTGCCAGAACCACCCCTGGGAGCCCAGAAGGGTGGAGGGAGGCATCCCTCTGGCATTCCAGAGAGCTGGGATGGGGTGCTGTGTGGGCCTGGGGGTCTGGCAGCGTCCCATTAGGATCTATCAGGATCCATTGGAACCCATCTGGACTGATTGGGATCCATTGGGACCCATCGAGGGTTCATGGTGCAGTCTCACTCGCTTCTGTGGGATCAGTGCCAGCGCTGGTGATCCTTGGGCTGCAGCTCTGCTCCCATCCGGCAGCACCCACAAAACTGAGTGTCCTCCCTGGCTCTCTCCAGTGGCTTTTCCAGTTGGTGCCAGGTGGTGACTCCGGTGGGATCACAGCCACGGCGTAAAACCAAACTCCAGCTTGCTCCCAGGCAGGTGGGGAGCCCTCTGGCACCGACACCCATGCGGTGATCCTGGGGTACGGCCAGAGCCATCTGCTCCCCTAGCAGTGACACCACAAATTCCCTGGAAAACCACGCGGGAAGAGGCTGGATGCACCAGCCCTGCGTGATCCAGTGGTCCCTGCTGCAGGGCAAGGTGCGGGGAGGCTTTGGATGAGCTTTTGGGGTGCCCCCGGTGTCCTCCTCCCGGCTCCCCCCGCTTCCGCGGCGCTGTGCCCAGTGCCGGCCGCAGCCCGGGGCTCCGGTTGCATTTTCCATTCATTATTCATTGAGCTGGAAATCTCGGCAGCACGAAGCGATCCGACCCAGGGGGGCCGGGCAGGGGAGCGGCGGGAGAAGCGGCACCCCGGGATCGCCGGGCTCCGGGTAACTCTGGGGGGTCTGGGGGCGCTTCGCGGCGGGAGGCTCGGGGGGTGGAATGTGTCGGGGTGTCATCCGCAGCTTCCCAGAGGGATTTCGTCCCGCCGGATTATCCGCTTGAGGTTTGAGGTGCTGAGGAGGTGATGTGTGGCGGAGACGGGGGGGGCGGGGAGTTATTTCGGGGATGTTATTCGGTGGGAGCGCGGCAGCCTTGGCTGAAGGATTCGGGAGCGATGCGGAGCCGCGGGAGCAGCGGGAACAGCGGGAGCTCAGTCCAGAGATGCTGCTCCCGCTGCTAATTGGGGGTGCGGGGCCAGGGGGGCTCTGCCCCCAGCTCGGGGCGCTCCCGGGCAGAGGGCTCAGCCCGCAGCCCCCCACAGCGCCGGCCGCCGTCACGGGTGGCGTGTCCCCGTGTCCTACCGCAGGGGACGGCCCTGCTGCAATGCGGTGTCACAGCTGACCGTGACCCTCCGTGTCCCGTCTGCGGCGGCGGAGGGAGAGGGACGGGGGAACGCTGGAGAGGGGGAGCCTGTGGTGGGGGCTGTGTGTGTGTATGAACATGCATTGGGGTGTGTATGAACAGGCACTGATGTGTGAACACGCACGTGTGTATGAACACGCATTGATGTATGTGTGCACATGTGTGTGTATGAACACGCATTGGGAGTTGTATGAACATGCATTGGGGGGGATGTGTCCTCGCGCACACGTGAGCACACATGAGGGCTGTGGTGTTTGTGTGCCCCTGTGTGTGCAGCAGTGTGCACGAGTGTGTGAGTGTGTCTGTGTCCTTGGGGGGAATTCATGGGTTCGTGTGTGTGTGTGCGTGTGTATGTCTGTGTGTGTATCTGGATGCACAAATGTGCAAAGATGCGTGCCCTTGTGTGTGCATGCACGTGCAGAGATGTGGCCATGTGGCCACGCGGCCATGTGTGTGCCTGTCTATGCCTGCACACACATGAACATGCACAGATGTGTGCCCTTGTGTGTCTGTGTGTGCCTGCACGTGCATTAACGTGCCCAGACGTGTGCCCTGTGTAGGTATATGCGTGACCTTGTCTGTGCCCTTGGAGGTGATTCATGAGTGCATCCATGTGTCTATGTGTGCATCTCTGTGTGCCTGCACACGCATGAACATGCACAGATGTGTGTGTGCCCCGTGTGTGCCTGTGTGAGCATGTCTGTGCCCTTGGGGGGATTCATGAGTGCACCGTGTGTATGTGTGTGTATCTGTGTGTGCCTGTACATGCACAAACACGCACAGATAGGCACCCCTGTGTGTGGCTGCACACACATGAATGTGCACAGGTGTGTGCCCCATGTGTGCCTGTGTGTGCACTCACAGATGTGCACATGTACAGGTGTGTGTCCATGCCTCTGTGTGTGCCTGTGTGAGCATGTCTGTGCCCTTGGGAGGGATTCATGATTGCATCTGTGTATGTATGTGTGTGCCTGCACATGCATGAACATGCACAGGTGTGTGCCCCTGTGTGCACACACACGTGAACGTGCTCAGGTGTGTGTGTGTGTCCTGATGTGTGTGTCCCTGTGTGTCCATGCACACACATGAACCTGCTCAGGTGTGTGTGTGTGTCCTGATGTGTGCGTCCCTGCGTGTCCATGCACACACCTGAACATGCTCAGATGTGTGTCTGTGTCCCTGTGTATGCATACATGTGTCCCAGTGTGTCCATGCACACATGTGGGTGTATGTCTGTGCAGGTGTGTGCATGTGCCTGCTCTGTGTATGTGTGTGTGTCTGTGTGTGTCTGTGTGTTTGGGGGGTGCCATCCTGCCCCACACCCCTCTGTCCCCAGCATCATGTCCCCAGCCCCCCCAGGCCAGCCCAGCTGTGGTGCCAGGGCCAGAGGTGCCCCCTGAGCCCCCGTTGGTGCCGGAGGGCCTGGAGAGACCACACACCTTCTCTGGGTGGGTATGGTGGTACCCAAAACATCCCAAGCTGGTGCAGCTCCTGCTCCAGCCTGGATATTTTCCTGGGAGAATGTATCCCAGTGCCGTTGGGAAGCTCTTGCCGGTGCTGGTGGTGTCCTGGCCGAGAATCCTCACTCTGCCGTTGGGCTGCCCGTGGCCCAGCTCCCCCTTGTCCCAGTCCCAGCCCTGCAGCCTCTCCCACTGCTCCAGCATCGGGCCTGGGAGTCACTCAGGTTTTTTCCAGGGCGGGCAAAGGTCAGCCTGGCAGGCAGAGCTGCTGGGCCTGGGCCATGGATCTGCTGTGCCAGGGGCTGGGACAGACCTGGAGCCAGTGAGGTGGTTTCTGGGAGTCGTTGTGCCCACAAGACGCACACGTGCCTCTCCACACCCTCCCCAGTCACCAACATCGCTTCTTTCTGGCTGCAGGTGACCAGGATGCTGTGGCATGGGAAGCCCTGGAAGTCCATGTGCAAGGGGCTGGTCCTGGGGACCCTCCTGACCAGCTTCATGTTGCTGCTCTACTCCTATGCCGGCCCCCCGCTGCAAGTCAGCGTGACTGAGTGAGTCTGGGGTCCCTGTGTGTGTCCCCACAGCTCGGCAACCCCCCAGCTGGAGACAGCCCTGGGGTTTTCCAGGCTCTGGTGGCTTCACACCATGTCCCCTTCCGTCTGGAGGCTGCGCCCTTTCCCAAGGGTTGGGGGGGAGGTAGATCCCAACTCTGCTGGGGGCGGGGGCAGTTGCTGCTCCTGGGTGAAAAGAGAAGGGAAGAGGGAGGAGGGGAGGGAAGGGGGAAGAAAAGGGGTGTGGGGAGAGGATGATGAAGATGATGAAGGAACAAGAGGAGAGGAGAGGAGAGGAGATAGGAGTCGAGTCTTTGGTTCTTTCATTGCTGATGCTCTGCAGGGCTCAGCTCCTGTGACCCTGACATCAAATTTATCTCAAGGTCATAAACAAGATTCACGTGCCTCGTAACCCTGGTGCCGACCGGTGTTGTCGTGCTGTTGCATGGGATTGTTATCAAGATAATCTTGAGGAGTTCATTAAGGGCATCCAAAGTCACTCAAGACTATGTTCTCTGTTCCCTGTCCCAGGCAGCTCAGATAACACCCCTCATGTACTCCCATGCTCCCCAAGGGCCTGTGAGCTCATCTGTGGGGCCAGGCTCTGGAATTGTTTCCCTCTTTGCTGGGGACTGGGTTCTCCATGGATCCCACAAGGGATTCATGACTCCTACAAGGGCTTGAGAGTTCCCAGACCTCCTCCATGGATCCCATAAGGGCTTGAGAGCTCTCAGACCCTGTAAGAATGATATCAGCTCCTCTCCATGGAGTTACAGCCATGGAAAGCTTCCCTTGATGCACTTCTTGGCACCAGAACCACCATGCCAGTGGGAAAGAGTGTGGACCCTCTGCTCAGGTGCTCTGGTGCTGGTGAGGGCTGACCACAACAACACATACCCCGTGGCTTAAGCTGTCCAGGGGTGAATGAGAGTGGTTTGGTGTCTCGGAGATGCATCTGATATCGGGCGTTTCTTTCCCTGCGTTTCCCTCCCCTCCCTTCTTCCCCCCCTTCTTTTCTTCCCTTTTCCCCCCTTCCCTGTCGGATGGGTGCCCTAATCCCAAGGCGCACATGGCTGGGGGTGAAGGGGCTCTGCCCAAAGCTGAGTTTGTCTCCAGTGGGGAGCCTGGGGGTGCTGGGGGTGAGTGCCCATCTCCAGCACCTGTTCCCAGGTCCAGCACCCATTCCCAGGTCCAGCTCCCATTCCTATTTCCAGCACCCATTCCCAGACCCAGCTCCTCCACGAGAGAATATGCCTGACCCTTCACAGTGGTGGGCCCGCACTGGCCGAGCCGCCCTCACCTCACCACAGTCCTATCTCTTCTCCCCTCAGGATCCCCATCCCCTCCTCCTGCTCCTCCCGCCCATCCCCTGCCAAGGCTCTGGCGGTGTCCAACGGCACGGGGAGCCCCTCAGGATGGAGCTGCCGGCCCAAGCTCAACATCATGTTCATGAAGACCCATAAGACGGCCAGCAGCACCATCCTCAACATCCTCTTCCGCTTTGGGGAGAAGCATCACTTGAAATTTGCCTTCCCCAATGGCCGCAACGACTTCTACTACCCGTCGTTCTTCGAGCGCAGCCAAGTGCAGCACTACCAGCCTGGACGGTGCTTCAACATCATCTGTAACCACATGCGCTTCCACTACGAGGAGGTGCGCGAGCTGCTGCCGCCCGACGCCACCTTCGTGACGGTGCTGCGGGACCCCGCCCACCTCTTCGAGTCCTCCTTCCACTACTTCGGGCCCGTCGTCCCCCTCACCTGGAAGATAACGGGGGAGGATAAGCTGGCCGAGTTCCTGCGGGACCCCCGGCACTACTACGACCCCAACGGGTTCAACGCTCACTACCTCCAAAACCTCCTCTTCTTCGACTTTGGCTACGACAACACCATGGACGCGGGTAGCCCGCTGGTGGAGGAGCAAATCCGCGAGATCGACCGCCGCTTCCACCTCGTCATGTTGCTAGAGTACTTCGATGAGTCGCTGGTGCTGCTGAAGGACCTGCTGTGCTGGCAGCTGGAGGACGTCCTCTACTTCAAGCTCAATGCCCGCAAGGGCTCCACCGTGTCCCGGCTGACCCCCGAGCTCTACGAGCAGGCGACCGCCTGGAACCTCATCGATGCCAAGCTTTACCGCTATTTCAATGCCACCTTCTGGCGTAAGGTGGAGGCCTACGGGAGGGAGAGGATGGCCAGGGATGTGGCCGAGCTGCAGAGGGAGAACGAGAAGATGACGAGCATCTGCATCGACGGGGGGCACGCCGTGGACGCCAGCGCCATCCAAGAGTCCTCCATGCAGCCCTGGCAGCCCCTGGGGGAGAAGACCATCCTGGGGTACAACTTGAAGAAGAAGATCAACAAGAAGCACCAGAAGCTGTGTCGCAAGATGCTGACGCCCGAAATCCAGTACCTGACTGACCTGGGGGCCAACCTCTGGATCACCAAGCTATGGAGTTACGTGCGGGACTTCCTCAAGTGGTAGGGGCTGGCGGGTGCCATGCTCCCCCCAGGGAAGAACCAGGTGCTTTAGTTTTTCTTACTCATGGTTCTTATGGTTCGGAACTGGCTGGAGGCTCCAGTGCCCAGGAACTTTCGGGGGGACCCTCCACCACCTTCCTGCAGAGCCCCAGCTTGGGCTGGAGACTCTGCCTCTACCTGAGGGTCAAGGATTGAGGGTTCGGGGCAGTGTTTTCTGGCAGGATCCACTTCTTCCTTCCCCATGGAAAGGCTGGAGGAGGTATTTGTGAAGGACGTGGCCCTGTCACAGCAGGAGCAGGACATCCATCCATCACCACCTTGCTGGGGGCAGCCCAGTGTGGGCAGGGACGTGCTGGGACAGCAGTGGCAGAGGGTGTCCCTTGCCCAGGGTGGGCAGAGCTGACCACAGGGAACTCGACCCTCCAGGCGCTCCTCAAATCACCCCTTTGAGCCCTGGTTTTGGGGTGTTGGAGTGTTGGAGCCTTCTGCCCATGTGTGTGATGAGTGCAGCACGTTCTCAGCCCACCCACAGCCATCACTCCGTGGCAGGCTGTGACCCAGAGCCACCCGGAGCTATTTGGAGATTGGAAAACCCACCCCAAAAGCCCGGTATTTATCAACAGGGGCAAAGGGCACCCCCTCCCCGACCCCCATCATCCCAGTTAGAGGGCCCCGTGGCCCTGGTCCCCACAGGGGACACCCCAGATGGCCGACGGGGTCTGGTGAGAACTGGCGCGGGGAGAAGATGGGGAGCAGGGTGTGGTGGGCACTGTCCCTGTGATGCCATCCTGGGCATGGTGGGCATGCCAAGGACAGGGTGTGTCCCCACCCTGCCTTGGGGACAGACCTCGTGCGTCCCAGCTGGGCTGGATGACCCCGGCGACACCGTGTCCTGCCGAGAGTGGCCCTGGCGGGGCACGGAGGTGGCACCAGTGGCTGATCCTCCCTTGCAGTGAAGGGACCCCCTCAGCTCCCCACCCATGTTTTGCTCTTTCTGTAAAGACCAGGAATAAAAAAAACAGTTCTACTTTTGTAAGATAATTGTGTATTTGGCAGTTTTTAACACAGGGATGGACCAGCCAGTCTCCAGCCCCCTCCTTCTCTGGGATGGCACAGATGGGGTGGGGATGTCACAGTGTGAGGCCACAGTGTGTGGCCACAACAGGATGCTCTGCCAGTCCCTGCTCCACCTGGGAGGTCGATCCCAGCTCCCATGAGCCCTGGGCATGGGGAGACCTGTGTCCCCCAGGCAGTGCAGAGGAACGAGACCCCCAGAGCAAGAGGTGCATCTGGGTCTGTCCCCACTGTCCCTGCCGGGTGCTGGGGGCATTCCCGTGGTGTGCAGGTGGCACCAGGAAGGTCTGCTGGCTTCACAGGGACGCTGAACCACAGGACAGCCATCACAGGTGACACATGTCACTCAAGCCACTGTGTCCCAGCTTCAGGGGGGGGCCATGGGGGGGCATCAGCCACCACTGCTGCCACCAACTCAACTGTGTGTGTCACTGCCCACAGACACTGGGGTGGGCACTGAGGACACCTCCCAGAGATCCACAGGTGTCTCCCATGACATGCTGAGGTCTCCCGCTGGCACCAGGGACCAAATCCCACCTTGGCAACTGGTTGCCTCTGCAGATGTAGGATGGAAAATCCCCATCCCAGACAGGTTGGCTGCAGAGCCCACCCGGGTGATGTCCCCATGGGGACACGCTCCCTGTCCCTCTGCGCCCAGGCCAGCAGCTCAGCCCACACAGGGGGGCTGTGGTGGGGTGGGCTGTTGAGGCTGTGGTAGGGTGTTGGGGACACCTGAGACAGGCAGGACACAAGGACATGTGTGTCTGTCCTTGTTGGGTCCAAACTGCTGCTCCCAGATGGGCTCCCTGTCCTGGAGAGCTGAGAGCAGGATCATGATGGGGCACTGGGGACTGGGACTCTGGTGGGACTGGGATCATCCATGAGATCATGACAATTGTGGTGGGGCTAGGTTCACGCATAGGACCATGGGAATGGGACCAGGAACATCCATGGGACCAAGGCTGAGTGATGGGACCAGACCATGTGGTGAACTGGGACCAGGGCAAACTGGTTGAACCAGCACCATGTCCAAGACTAAAACTGCATGGTGAGACCAACACTATGCACAGGACCAGGACTAACTGGGGATGGGACAGTGTGGTGGGATCTGAACCTTGCTGAGGACCAGGACCACAACTACATGGTAGAACCTGCACCACACACAGGAATAGGACTGATTGGTGGATATGGGACCAGGACTAACTGGTGGATATGGGGCCATGCTCAGGACCACCTGCAGGATCAATCTGAGTGGTGGGACTGGGACTGTGGGACAGAACAGGAACTGGGCAATGGGCACAGACCCTTGTGGTGGGACTGGGATGGTTTGAGGGGTGGGACCAGCCCCAGGTGTGGGGCTGTTCCTGACCGCAGAGAGTCAACAAAGCCTCCAAACCCACCAGTGCCAGCTGGGGCCTATTGGCACCCAGCCCTGGTCCTTAAAGACCCCCAGGTGGTGGGGTAGGGGCTGCTGCTCACTGGGGATGGAACTGTACTGGTTGGTGCTGGTGTGTGGGGCTGTGCTGGGGGTGGCAGGTGAGTGGGGCTGGGAACCCCCTCGGTCCCCCCACTAGTTGTACTGGGGAAGATGGGTGGTGGGTGCCCTTGGCTTTGCCCTGTGCTGGTCGCCTGGATCTGTTGGTGCTGGATGTCTTGGTGGAGAGGAGCCTTCCTGAAATGACCCCAAGCTTTGGGTTCTGGTTGGGGCAAGGGGGCTACTGGGAGTTCCCTCAGGTCTGGGAGGCTTGGGGAGGGTAGCAGAGGCACTAGTGGGGTCTGTGGCTGCTGGCAGTGGTCTCCTCACCCAAGAGCAGCTCCTGGTCTGTTCTGAGCTCTGGTCAGGTGCTGGGAATGCTTGTGGTGCAGCAGTTCCTGCCTGGGGATGGAGGTGGATGCTCTGGGGTGCTCTGCCCACCTTTGTGCTGCTGTCACCTGCCCCCCCCATGAGTCCTAGGGACACCTGAGGACCTGGATGTCTCTGCTGTGTCTGGGACATGCTGCTGCTTGCTCAGCCCTCTCCTTGCTGCAGGAACCACCATGGCTCCAGCTGCCTCAGAGCCCCCTGGTCACATGGTGACAGCTCCAGTGGTGTCCTCAGACATGGGGACAGGGGAGGTTCCTCCTCATTCCAGCTCTGAGGAGCCCATCATGAACTTCACTCTGAGGCTCCTGGATGGTGAGTGCTTGGGGGCTGTTGGTGGACAACTTTTGGGAGGAGACCATGGGATGGGTCCAGCCAAGACCCCTGGGCTCAACCAGCAGCACCCAGTGGGTTCTCCTGGCTGGCTCCAGCACTAGGACCACTAGGAGAAAGTGGCTGTCTCTGCAGGAGCTCCCCCTGGTCTTGTGGAGGGTGTAGGGCTTTGGATGGTGGGGCTTTAAGAAGTTCTCAGTCCTGGGTCTGATACAACAATGGGATTTTGGGGATCAGATCTGACCCTGATGGGGCCTGACGTGGTCCCTCTCAGCTCCATGGCAGGGTCCAGGAAGGTGCTGCAGCTCTGGAGACCAGGGTAGCCAGGCTGGGAGGACAGAGCCAGAACAGCTCTTGGCTTGCAGGGATGGGGTGGGCTTTGAAATGGGGGAGCTGCAGGGATGGAGGCCAAGACACTGGTGGGTGGTGGTCTGGGATGTGTCTGGTGGAACAGGTTTGGGGGTGTCACACTGAACCCATGCTCCTCTCAGGAGACCTCAGAGCCACGGGGCAGCCACTGGTGCTCAGCCCCGGTTCTGCCATCCATCTGGAAGCCAGTGTCTACTTCAGTCCCAGCTTCTCCATGAAGATCCACGTGGACCAGTGCTATGGGACCGTCGTGGAGCAGCCAGGACGCTCCAGGAGGGTCTTCATGGTGGTGGACAGCTGGGGGTCAGTGTTGGTGGGGTGGGAAGTGGAGACCCCTTCTCCAGGCACCCTGTGGTCCTGCAGGGTCTCCTGATGGGGGGGGGAGGTTGTTCAGGGCCTGGAGACAGCCCGGGAATGTCCCTATGTTGCTCTCCTGCCACACAGGTGCCTGCATGGGGAGAAGCTGGGGAGTGTGTCTGTCCAGCACCAGAGAGGGGGGTCTGCCCTCCAGCTCTCCATCCTGGCCCCCAAGCTGGAGGGTGAGCCTGAGGAGGAGGAGGTGAGGTCAGGGAGATGCCCTTGGTGGTGGGATGGAGGTCCCACGGAGGGGGATGACCTGGGATTCCCAAAGCACTGTCCATGCTGGGGCATCCTGGTCCCTGCTGGGGAGGTCTCAGCCCCAGGGGGTTGGGTGGGAGGAGAGCAGGGTACCTGAGGAAGGAAGAACGTGGTGGGATGGAGGTCCCACGGAGACGGTGATCTGGGGCTCTCCCAAAGCACCGTCATCCTTGCTGAGGCACCCAGCTCCCTGCTGGGCTGGTCTCAGCCCCCCAGGGTTGGAGGGGAGGAGAGCAGAGTCTCCAAGGAAGGACACAGCAGGGGGATGTCCTGGCAGGTCTACGTGCACTGCCTGCTGACAGCGTGGGGACAAGGACACGCCACCAGGTCCTGCTTCTACAGCCACACCACGGCCAGGTACGCTGGGTGCTGGTGCCCTGGGACATGAGCACCCATGAGTGTTGGGAGCAGAACCCACTGGTCATGGGGACCCACCGGGGGGGGAACCATGTCACCCCACTGTGGGCTGGATGCCATCACTTCTCTGATGGCAGCTGGTGGTATCACCACAGGTTGAGCACCCTCATGGTGCAGATGAATTGGGGAGGTGTTTGGAGTCACCTAGAGGACACCTCCTCCGGGGTGGCACCATGTGGGTCTTGTGCTGGGGTATGGGGACCCCAAGACCACCCCCCCAGCTCTGTCCTCTCCCCAGCTGGCACAATGCGGAGGACCCTTCCCAGAGTGCCCAGTGCCACTGCTGTGACACCAGCTGTCCCCGTGGTGACACCCTCCCAGGACACGTGCCAGGTACTGGGAGTGGGACATGGTGACCACATGTTGTTCTGGGGTCTTGGGAGGAGCTCCTGGGCCTCAGATGGGCTGTATTTGCCATGTCTTCCCACAGCATTCCCAGGTGAGGGGACACTCCACTGGGAGACAGTTGGACCAGTGCTGGTGCAGAAAGAAAAGGTGCCAGGGTATGAAGGTGAGGGACACCCCAACCCTCTCCCATGTCCCCAAACCTCCCTCCCCAAGTGCTGGACCACCCAGTGACTCCTCCACCGGTGTGTTTTTTGCTGTCCCCAGGGCCATGCCACACCATGAAGAGGTTCCTCCTGGCCGGGCTGGCCGTGGTGGGCAGTGCCGTGGTGGTGGTCGCCACAGTGGGGGGGCTGCTGGGGCTGGCCCTGACCACCTGGCACCTGGGCACACGCCGTCGGGGACAGCGGCCACCGAGGCAGAGGTGTCCCTTCCAGGCTGAACTGCAGAGTGTGGTGGGGGCCCCAGTCCTCAGGGAGACAGGGAAACGGGGCAAGATGGGACCAGACCCCCTTTCTCCACAATAAATGTGGCTTTGTTTTCTCGACAGCTTCTCCTAGTGGTAGCATGTGGTTGCCACCATGGGATGGGGACGTGCCACTACGCTGACAAGCCACATCTCCTCCAGGTTCCTCTGGGTACCTAGAGATGTGACTTCCAGGCATAGTGGCACAGTCCCAGGCTGTGCTGCTGGAGATGGGGGGGATTTTGGGTCCCTGGAGACCATGGACATGGTGGCAGCTCCTTAGGGTGACAGTCTGCAGGATGTCCCGTGAGACTGTGAGAGACGGAGGGGCTCCATGGTGGGGCCACTAGGGCTGCTCTGGGCAGGTAGAGACCCCCTATCCCGGGGTGGAGACCCCCAAGAGGGGTTGGGTCCCAGCCAGACCCACGTGTCCCTCCAGGAGGGGACACAGCTCCAGCCCAGCTGTGGTGGCACCCAAGCATCACCCACCACGGCTCACGTTTGAAATGGTTTATTAGGACCAGTGTGGGGCAGGGTGGCCGCTCCGAGGTCATCACTGGAGCGAGGGGTCACAGTAGGTGGGTCACAGCAGTGCCTTGGTTTCCCCAGCGTGTGCAGGGCTGGAGGAGCTCAGTGGGCTGTCGGGGGCTCTCCTGGTGTCCCGTAAAGCTTGCGGAGGCTGGAATCCATCAGGAAATCCACAGTCCTGTGGCAGGAGAGGGGAGGGGGGTTGGGTGTCAGCGGGATCCCTGCGGTACTGGATGTGATGGGGGATGGGTGGGACTGTCCCTAATGACCCCAAGACACCAGCCCCACCAAAACAAGGCTTAGCACAGCTTCAGTGTGCTAATCCCAGCTCAGCTCTGGATAATCCCCATCCTGACAGGGACATGTCCTCGCTGGACCCCAGCAAAGCCCCTCTGGGGTGGAGACACCCCTCCTCCACCCCATGCTCCCAGCCCCAAGCCCACACTGAGACGAGTCACGTTCCATCCCTCGGATGCAGGGATGGGGTGGTGACACCTGCCTGTGCCCCCGCCCAGGGGTGTCCCCGTTACCTGTCGATGGGGGTGATGATGAGGGGGATGGCTGCCAGCCCCAGGGCGGTGGTGGCCCAGCGGCGCAGGGGCAGGGGCCAGCGGGTCAGGGCCCCCAGCAGGGCCAGCGAGGCGGCACAGAGACGGTTGATGGTGAAGCCAGGGATGGCCACCGAGGCCAGGCCCTGCCACACGAAGGTGTCCACCACGGCCACCCCCACCCGCGTGGGGTCCTGTGCATGGGCCTGGGGGGACACAGGGGTCAGTGGGATGGGTGAGGGTGGGTGTGGGGGTGGCTGGGGAGGGGGTGGCACTCACGGTGGCAGCTCTCCGGCCCTTGTCAATGGCGTCAGCGGTC
>VZRE01011331.1:96621-107371 GCA_013396775.1 Cephalopterus ornatus
CTGGGCAGTGGAGAGAGGGGCTGTGTGGCCTGAGTGGGAAGGATGAAGGGGGAGCAGTGGGAACTGGGGGGCACTGGGGGGCAGTGGGCATGGGCAGTGCTTAGTGGTCAATGTGCGAGGGAGGGGGATTGGTGTGAACTGGGGCAGTGGGCGCTGGGGGTACCTCTGGGCACTGGGAGGGCAGTGGGGAGTGTGGAGCAGTGGGAAGTGGAGGGCACTGGGGGTTGGTGGGGAGGCCGGGGACACTGAGCAGCGAGGGGGTCCCGCTGCCCAGGAGTGCCCAGCAGAACAGGGGAGGTGCAGGCAGGGCCAGGGCCTGTCCCCTTTGCCACCCTGTGCTTTGGGGGTGCCCAGAGCCTCAGTGTTCATCCCGGCTGTCCCGGTCCCTGCCGTGCCCCAGGTGGGTGAGGCAGAGCCAGAGCTGGGCAGTGCCGACAGCTGGATTGGGGTGGTGCCCGTGGGCACTGAGGAGCCGCCCGAGGGCCCCCGAGGAGGCAAGGAGGAGTCCTTCACCACCGCCGTTGTCACCAAGGTGACCTCCTGCCCGGCCCTGTCCCCTCTGCCCATCTCTGTCCCCCCTGCCTGGCCCTGGTCCTGGTCCTTGTTCTCTCTGTCCGGTCCTGTCCCCTCTGCCCAGCCCTGTCCCCTCTGCCTGGCTCTAGTCCTTGTTCTCCCTGCCTGGCCCGGGGGCTGCCATGATGTTGGTGGGTCAGAAGCCCTCAGAGGTGTCACTTGGCGTGTCTCCTCACCAGGTTTTGGGGGTCCTGACTTGTGCTTGGTGCCAGAGGGGTCCTTGACAGGGCCCTTTTGGGTCCCCTGTGACCTCAAAGAGGCACGGGGTATTCCCTGCAGCAGGACAGGGGCTGGCAGGGGACACACTGAGCTATCCCCTGAGCGTGTCCCTGCTGTCCCCGCAGATGAAGCGAGCCCTGGTGCTGGGGGCCTCGGCCCTGCTCATCCTGGCGCTGAACCAGAACGCCATCCGGGAGGTAGGGCAGTGCCTCTGGGGGGCTGGGCCGGGCTTGGGCCCCCCTGATGGCTCTGCCCCCCTCCCCCTGCAGCTGGACGTGTCCCAGCTCCTCGCCAAGCCCGTCATCATCATCCAGTCCTCCGACAACGTCACCAGGCTGCTGGGAGCACTGCTGCGGTACGGGCTGGGCACTGCCTTTCCTTGCTTTATCCCTGCCTCATCCCTGCCTCGTTCCTTCCTTATCCCTGCCTGGTCCCTGCCTTGTCCCCCACCCAGCTGTGACACCCAGGGGCTGCCCTGGGGATCTCTTACGCAGCATGTCATGTTTGCTGGGCTGGTGTTGCCTGCGCTTTGCCTGGCTGAGACGTGTTTCCAGCAGGGGTTTGGGTCAGATCCGGCCCCTCCGTGGGTCCCCACAAGGCAGCAGGGGTGACAGTGGCCTCAGCCAAGAGCTTCAGGACTCTCAGTACCAATTATCCAGCCTGGCTGGTTCTCGGCATGGCACAGGCATTCCCCAACGCTTCTGGGGTATTTGTCCTCACCAGCTGCAGCAGTGGGATCCTCTCGGTCCCCCTGACATGTGGGACATTGGGATTGCTGCCTTGGAGTCATAGATGGCGAAACTGAGGCACAGGGCTGGGAGGAAGGGCCCTGGGCAGGGTCATGGAGGGCTGGGCATGGCTGGGGAGGGACTGTCTCACTGTCACCTCCTGTGTGCTCCTTTGTGCCCCCTGGTCCCCATCCTGTGCTGCCAGTCCCTCTGGGAAGGGGGTGCTCCCTAGCACTGGGATCTGTGCCCAGATCTTGCTGTGCCCGTGGAACTGACGCTCCCTTTTGCTCACAGTGGGCTCCGGGCCACAGCAAAGATCACGTACCAGGCGGTGCTGCTGGAGAACCTGGTATGTAGGTCCTTCCTCCTCCTGCTCTTCCTCTCTCTTCCAGTGGGAGGGCAGGGCATGGCTGTGCCCAGCCAAACTTCTCTGATCCACGGGGAGCAGCTGCAGGGTGCAGTGCGCAGCCCCACAGTGTCCCAGTGTCCCTGTGGGAGCAGGGCGGGTGGCAGTGCTGCCGTTCCTCCTCCCCGGAACGTGTGTGCCCCTGTCACTGGACGCTGCCGTGGCTGTTGGCAATGCTGTGTCCTGCCTTGCAGGGGGTGACCCTCACCCTGTGGTCCACGTGTGGCCTGTCCCGAGGGGGCCTCTACGGGGAGTGGCAGGGGGTCATCTGCCCTGGGGAGAGCAGCTCGCAGGTCCAGGTACGGCACCAGGGGGGTCCTGACGGGGCCGGGAGTGGGGGGAGGTCTCCAGCTCACCCCCCCCACGGTGCCATTCCCACAGAAGTACCTGCAGCAGCTGTGGAACACCATCCTGCTGATCGCCCTGCTGCTCTGCACCGGGGTCATGGTGCAGGCACAGCGCCAGTCGCGGCAGGACCTGTCGGAGCGGGATGCCGAGGTGGGAATGTCCTTGCTGTGCCCCGTGCTGGGGGCAGCAGCAGGCAGGCTCTGCCCCTGCCCCCCGGCTCTGCCTCTGATCCCTGGCTCTGCCCTTGCAGCTGGACCTGAAGCAGCACATCCGGCAGCGGCTGTTGGCACTGAAAACCCGGCGGTACCACCCCGGGAAGCCGCTGCGGAGCCGGGCCTGCGAGATCGATAGCTGTGCTGTGTGCTTGGACCAGTTCCACAAGAGCCAGGTGGGACTGGCGGTCTGGAGCCTCCCCTGGGGCACCGGTGCTGGTGCCACCCTGGGACGGGGTGTCCCTCTTGGGATCTGTGTCCCTGCCAGGTCCATTGATGTGTGCCCTCCCTTCCCTGCTGGCAGTGGCTGCGGGTGCTGCCCTGCTCCCACGAGTTCCACCGGGACTGTGTGGATCCCTGGCTCCTGCTGCAGCAGACCTGCCCTCTCTGCAAACGCAACATCCTGGGTGAGAACTGCCATGGCACCTGGCCGGGACACCCTGGTCACCATGGGGTAGGGGCTGAGGAGCACTGAGAGCCCTCCAGGCTCCCCAAGCCATGGCTCTCCACCCTTCTCCCTTGCAGGGAACTGCTGCACAGACAGCTAGCGGGCCTGAGGACACTCCAGGGACAGACCCACGGCCACTCTGGGGAGAGGGAGGGGGACAGGGGGTGCCCAGTGAGTGGCACCTGCTGCCAGAGCTGGGTCAGTGTGGCTGTGCCACCGCAGCGCCCAGACACCGCAGAGGGAAGGACTCGGGGCTCTCTGATGGGTGTGAGTGGAGGGGTGGGGGGTCCAGAGGGGCAGTGATGGGTAGGGAAGCTACAGGGGTACCCATGGGTGTAATGGGCTGGGAGGGTCCTGACCCTGCTACCCATGCCCTGCTCATGGGAATTTTTTTAAGTCTTGTGTTTTTTGTCTATTTGCTGGTGCCCATGGCAGGGTGGGCAGAGCCCAGCTGTGGCACCAGCCCCTCGAGGAGGTGGGGGACAGACTTGCCAGGGCTGGGGTTGGCAAGGCTGTGGGGTGACCCACGGCCCTGCTGTGGGAGGGCAGGGGGCAAGGACGCTTTATTTATAGTAACTTATTAGAAAGGATGGCACGAGTCAGCTGCAGAGCCACCACTGGGCTCCTCTCACCCAGCACAGTGACTGGAGATGTGCCATGAGCCCTGCCCGGCTCCTGCCCCACAGGCTGCAGCGTGGCATGTGTCCATCCCTATTAAACACAGAGCAAGGACTGGCTGTGTGGCTTGTGTGGGGCTCATGGGGCAGCTCAGAGGTCAGGGCCAGCCTGTGCCAGTGCCTCAGTGCTCCCCAGCCCCTCTGGGTGCTCATGGAGCAGGGCATGACTTTCCCAGGCGGTGGCTGTGCTGGTGGGCCAAGGGCGGCTGGGATTCCTTCATCCCAGCCCAGCTCTCCTTCCTCTTCCAAGTGTGGGCACATCCCAGTCCCCTCTTGGGAATGGTTCCTGGCAGGAACTAACACATACAGTGCCCAGGCATTGGCATGGGCAGGGCTGTGCTGGGGCCTCCAGCAGCAGTGTAGCCATGGGTTACTGAGCTCCGGGGCCCAGGAACGTCCCTGGAGCAGCTCCGCAAGGAACAGGCAGAGCCCGGGTTTCCCAAGGGAATGTACATTCCTGACGCACAAAGACCTGGTAACGAGATCCCCCTGGACAGGGCAGGTGGCTGCTCATGGAATAGTTCATATCTCTGTTAGAAGATCAGCTCATCAGTGTTTATTTGTGGTGGATCCCCGTGTGGTACAAGGAGGGTCGAGCCCCAGGCGTCCCAGTGGGAGCGACAGGCAGGATCTGGCCTGGAATGTGGACTCTGCCCGAAGCAGCTTGGAGTGCTGGCTGCTGGGAGCTCGATGCCAGGCCTTGTCCATGCATCCCGGCATCCCTGTGCTGTCCCTGCTGTCGCTGCTGCCTCCCCTGCTGGGCCACCTGCAGTGGTGGGAGCAGTTAAGAGAGGGGGAAGAGCAGGGAAACCTCCCAGCCCCTTCCTCTGGGTTCCTACTCACCCTGTGTCCTGCCCGCTGGCCTTCCCATGGAGCTGGGACCCCAGCTGGGCCTGCGGGATTAGCTGAGGCAGGGAAGAGAAGAGGGGTAGAAATTCCACATCCCCTCAGTGTTCAGCTCCAGTCACAGCCCCTGGCCTCTGGCCTGGAGGCGTCAGTGCTGGAACTGGCTCTGGGCACCTCGGCCAACACCAGTTAAACCAGAGTGACCTCCCAGCAGCATGAGGATCCTGGCCTAGCCCTCCTGGGGTCCCCAGAGGATGTCTGGGGGCCATGGGGTGGTTTTGGGGTGCACAGCACCCACCTCTCTACCCCATGGCCCCAGCTCACCTTAAGCACTCCCTGCTGGGCAGCTGCCTTCACCTTGGCCAGCACAGCGCCGAGCCGCGCGTTCTCCCGTTCCAGCACCCCGATCCGGATGCTGTTGGCCTGGAGCTGATTCTCCATGTCCTCTGTCAAGTTCCCAGTGCCTGCAGGCAAAATCCAACGGAGCTCAGCCTGCTCAGAGGTGTGGGCATCCCTCCTGCCTCCCAAGGAAAGGAGCCTGCCCCAGCCTGGGAGCACAGGCACAGCCTGGGAGGTGGCAGCTGGGACCCCAAACCCTGTGGGCAAATGAAGCTCTGCCATGTCCTGGTCCTGCTGTAATTCCTGGTCTAGAGGTGGGATGCATGGCACCCATGTAGGGAAGCACGTTGGGACAGTCACAGCTTAGCACAGCCCAGGGCCTGAGCTCTTCCTGGATATCAGTGGGACAAACGTCGTGTCTGGGGCTGGCAGGATCCCCTGAGAGACCCAAAAGGCACAAGCTCAGGGTATTGCTACTCCCTTACTCTCAAACTGCGCCTCTGTGGGGACGTGGAGCTCAGGGAAGAACACCAGGAGCCTCTCCCGCTCCCTCAGCTCCTGTGCCTGCTCCTCCAGCCGGGATGTGTTTGCCTGCAGCTCCAGGATGGATTGCTCGAGGGCCAGCTTCTCCTGCCGCAGCGTGTCCAGCAGCTCCTGCATGGCACAGGGGGGAGGAGAGGAGGTTTGCAGGATCAGGAATCCCATGGGAGCACTCAGACCTCCATGGAAAGCTCCCTCCCTTTCCTCATGTGACAAGGTGGTCCCGTGAAGTTGAGAAGGGGACAGGAATAATGCGCAGGGTCTCGGCTCTAAGGTCCCTGTGTGACCTGGAAGCAGCAGTGCTGACCATGAAATACAGGATATGTCCAGGAGTGGGCACACTGGAGATGTGGGAGCAGCCTGAGGTGTCCCTTCCTGCTGCCTTGTGCGTGGGGAAAATCAGTGGAGACCTGTCTGCACTGCAAGGGGCTGAGGGAGAGTACCGGGAGGGATGACCATGTGGCAATGTCCCAGAGTGTCCCTCCTGGAAAACTGGCTGTGGGTGTGGGTCATGGCACCATGTGGCTCCGGACACCCCCGTGGCACAGCTGTGTCCCACACCTGGGTACCAGCTCTCACCTGCTGTGCCTGGAGCTGTTTCCGGCTCTGCTCCTGGCTCTGCTCCAGCTGCTCCTCCAGCCGGGCCTTGTCCTCCTTGGCCTCTCCCAGGCTGTTGTGCAGCTCCTCCCGCTCCCGGTCCAGCCTGTCCAGCTGCTGCAGCAGGAGCCTCTGCTTGGCTTGCAGGGACTGTGGGGGTGGGTGAGGCTGTGTGGGGCTGTGGCACCCGCTCCCCCCTGCCCTGACACCAGGAGCAGCTCCGGGGCCAGCCATACCTCCTCGTGCAGCAGCACACTCTGCACTCGGACCTTCTCCTTCTCCAGCTCTGTGCTGGTGGCACTCAGCTCCTGGTCCAGGCTGTCCCGCTGGCCTGTGAGCATCTGCACCTTCTCCTCCAGCTCTAGCATCTGGCTCCGGGCCACCATGGTGGTCCTCATCTCCTCCAGCAAGGTGGTCTTGGTGAGCTCTGGGGAGACACAGCAGCTGTGGCCCAGGCTGGGCAGGGGGGAACAGGCTGAAGGTCCACAGAGATGTTCTGAGGGCTGGAGCCCCGCTGCTCTGGAGCCAGGCTGGGAGAGCTGGGGGGGTTCACCTGGAGAAGAGAAGGCTCCAAGAAGACCTGAGAGCCCCTTCCAGGGCCTAAAGGGGCTCCAGGAGAGCTGGAGAGGGACTGGGGACAAGGGATGGAGGGACAGGACAAGGGGGAATGGCTTCCCACTGCCAGAGGACAGGAATAGATGGGATATTGGGAAGGAATTCCTGGCTGTGAGGCTGGAGAGGCCCTGTCCCAGGTTGCCCAGAGAAGCTGTGGCTGCCCCTGGATCCCTGAAGTGTCCAGGGCCAAGCTGGACGGGGCTTGGAGCAACTTGGGCTAGTGGAAGGTGTCCCTGCTCATGGGAGGTGGTAGATCTGCATGGGCTTTAAGGTCCTTCCAACCCCAAGCATTCTATGATTCTATGATTTAAGGGCTCCCAACACCCTGCACAGGCCCTGGCAAGGGGGAGAAGGTCTGACAGGACAGCTGTCACCCCCCAAATCTCCACCAGCAGCAGCCCATTCTGCACTGGGTGATGTTGGAGAGCTGCTGTGAAGGAGGCCCTTCCTCTGCCCATCCCTACCAGCACTGGGAGCTACGTAGGTGTGAAACACCATGAGAGGGACAAGGATGGGCGAGATTTGTGAGCTGGGTGACCCTGGGGGTCCTCACCCAGCTCCTGCAGAGCTGCTTGCTTCACCTCCAGCTCCTCCTTCAGGGTGGAGAGTTGTTCCTCCAGCAGAGCTGCCCCTAAATCAGCATTAAAAAAACCCTCCAATTAAATCAGCTCCTCAAAAAAGTGAAAGTGAAGCAGAAAACCGCCCCACCAAAGTTTTTTCATCCAGTGATTGTGTTGTGCTGCAGCAGGGAGGAGGCAGTGACAGGGTTAGGGGATGGGAGGGGATGCCGGGAACAGCTCTGTACCTCTCCTTAGATCATCCTTANACATGGACAACCAGCTCCTGCTGCATGGGATTATCCTCACAGCAGGGGAAATCCCCCAGCACCTACAAAAATCCATGGCAAAAGCCCTGCTCCTAGTGGTGGGGCCCAAATTTGCCCACAAACTCTGTGCTTCTCCTGCAAATACCCCCAGGCCTGGGAGGGGATGCTGGGAACAGCTCTGTACCTCTCCTTAGATCATCCTTATCCTGCTCCAGCCTGGCCACAACCTCCGAATGCTCCTTGTCCTTGGCTTTCAGGCTCTGCTCCGTCTTCCTCTGCTGCTGCACTTGGGTCTCCCTCTCCACCTGCAGCTTCTGGGAAAAGTCCTCCACCTGTTTCCTCAGCTCCTCCTTCTGTTTCCCCACCTCTTCCAGCTCAGCCTTCACTGGGTTCAGCTGCTGCAGCAGCTCCTGGAGGTGTTTGTTGATCCGGGAGAGATCCTTGCTCTGCTCCAAGGCCCAGTAGCTCAGGTCGGTCGCAGAGAGGCTCCTTCTGCCCGTGCTGTCCTCCAGCACCTCCTGGAATTTGCTGAGGGCCGAGGGGATGTTCTGGCTCTGGCAGAGGCTGGTGATGGCTCTGCCCACCTCCCGCAGGCTGGCCTGGGCGCTGGAGCAGCTGTCACAGGAGCCCAGGGGGCACCCCGAAGTCTGTGTGGGGACACTGCAGGTGCCCTGGGCCAAGCTGGGGCCAGCCCTGGGCTGGGAGCTGCCCAAACTGCCCGGAGAGTGAGGAGGGGATTGCTGTGTGGGGATCTCCTTCCTGCAAGCTTTATCCTGAGGGAGAGAGCACAGAACAGCACCAGTGCCCAGATCGAGCTGGAAACGATCCATAAGAGCCCAAATGCGAGGTGTGAGCTGTGGGGACGGGACAGCAGTGCAGCCAACGGACAGTGACCAAGGGGCAGCCTCAGCAGCAGAACCTGCTCCCCACCTCCCCTTCTTGTGACCATCCCTTTTTCCCACCCCCTGTGCTGTCTCCTGGGTGTGCCACGTGGATCATTGTAAGACTTCTCCATGAGAAAGAACTTTTTGGAAAAAATAAAATGCAAGGGAGGGACGTGGTGGTTTTACCACCAGTTATTTCACTGATTTGAAGCAGCTCAGCCCCTCAGTGGGGTCGGCAGAACTGCAGCACTTTGGCAGGAGGAGAATATTTTCCAAGCTATAGAGGCAGCCAAGCTCACCCATCCCGAGATCCTGGTGAGGGATGGATCCCGCAGCATGGCTGGGAGTAGGGGAGGGAAGGGACTCAGGCAGGGAGGGGACAGTGCGGGACAGATGTTACACGCGGGTCAGCACTCGAAGGGTGGGAGCACAGGATGTCCCAGAGAAGGACCAAAGAGAAAGTCCAAATCCCGGGGGGGGTGACCCCAGATGTCCCACCTGCTGCTGGAGCTGCTGGCAGAAGGCCCCCAGTCTCAGCATGGTGCTCCAGAACCTCCTGGCCGTGAGCCCCGCGGACATGCAGGGCCCCGGGCCCCGCGCCGGCGGCACCGCGCACCCGCACAGCACCATCTCCGCGTAGCCCGTGAAGCTCTGCAGCAGCAGCAGGAGCCTGTCCCGGCAGGAGAACATGCCTTGGAGCCACAGGGATCGGGAATGGGAGCTGGGAGAGGATGGCCCCCTCCCCATCCCCTGCACAAAGCCAGTGCGGCGCAGGAGGGTGGGATCAGTGCTCCCGGGACCTCCCCCCGGCTCCCGGGATCACTCCGTGGAGCAGCATTTGGTGGGATCAAAGTCAGGCTGTGCACGCTGGCTGTGATTAAGCTCTCTAGAAAGGTTTGAGGCACCAATCCTAATTTTTAGGGCCAGCAGCTGTGAGGGGATGGCTCATCTTTTAAATCAGGGCTGTATTTATTGCACCCAACTGCAGGAGGGGCTTTGCCTTCCCAGAGCTGTCGGGGTAGCTGTGCCCGAGTGTTTCCAAGGTTTTGGCAGGCAGGTTAACAAGCCTGTCCTATCTGCCCAGGCCCTCTCAGCTCCCAGCTGGAGCAGTTGCTGACTCTCCTCCTCTGTGGCCAGTCTGGAGCTCTGAGAAGGGAGAGGAGTTGGATTTTAAAGCTCAGGGTTGAGCTTCAGGGCATGAGGGTGAGGTGCTGAGATGCTGGCATTGCTCATCATGGAAATATGTGGGGAAAAGCATCCAAAAGACTCCATAGAATCATGGAATATCCCAGTTGGAAGGGATCCACAAGTATCCAGACCAACACCTGGCCCTGCACAGACACCCCAACAATCCCACCCTGTCCCTCAGAGCGTTGTCCAAACCCTCCTGGAGCTCTGGCAGCCTTGGGGCTGTGCCCACTGCCCTGGGGAGCCTGGTCAGTGCCCAACCACCCTCTGGGGGAAGAACCTTGTCCTGAGATCCAACCTGACCCTGCCCTGACACAGCTCCAGGCCATTCCCTGGGTGCTGTCACTGATCAAACAGAGCAGAGCTCAGTCCTGCCCCTCATGAGGAAGCTGCAGACCCTGATGAGCTCTGACCTCAGTCTCCTCCAGCTGAACAAGCCAAGTGCCCTCACCCTCAGCTTCTCCCCAGGGCCCTTCACCATCATCCCAGCCCTCCTTTGGACACAGCTTTGCATCCTTCTTGTGCTGAGGTGCCCAAAGCTGCCCCCAGGACTTGGCTGAGCTGAGCAGGTTGGACCCACACCCCCTTCCCTCTGGGGTGCTCAGGGCTCACCTGTCTACGAGCAGCTCCAGCAGCACCACGTGTGAGTGCTGGCTGAACTCGGGCTCGCTCTCGCTGTGCCTGTAGCGCTGCAGCAGCAGCGACATGTCCAGGTCGCAGGACACCTTGTCGGGGAACTTCCACGAGGGGAAGCGCACGGCGCCGGCCCGCGAGGTCACGTCGGCGATGGCGGCCTGCAGGTCCTGCAGGTCGGCCCGCAGGCTCTCCATGCAGCCGCGGTGGCCCAGCAGGTGCGCCATGCTGGGCGGTGGGACACGGGCTGGGAGCCACGGGGCCACCAGGACAGGGTGCTGAGGGGTCACCGGGTGCGGGATGGAGGGAACGCCCTACGGGGACAGCCCGCTGGAGAGGGACCGGCACGGTGGTACCGGGTCCGGGGGGCCCCAGGAGGGCTGGGGAAGCAGAGGGAAGGGGGAAGAAACGGGAGGAAACGGGGTGAACGGCGGGGAGGAGGGGCAGGGCCCGGCCCCTGCGCTAGGCCGCGGCGTTCCAGGCCTGTTGCCGTGGCAACGTTCTCCCCCCGCCCCGCAGTGGTACGCGCCTGCTCTGTGGGGGCTCCCCCCGCGGGGGCCGCTCATGGTACGGCCCGCGGCGCGCGCGCACGATGTCATCTCCGCCCCACACTCCCGGCGCCGTGCGTCCCCCGGCGGCCGCGCGTCACTTCCGCTGCGCACGCGCAGCGC
>VZRE01011331.1:123473-135117 GCA_013396775.1 Cephalopterus ornatus
GGGGGCGAGGGGCGCCGGGGCCCGGAGGAGCCGCCCCAGGCCCAGCCTTGCGGGGGCCGAGTGGCCGGCGTGGGCCGGGCCCGCCGCTCTCCCCGCCCCGGGGGGGTTTGTCCCCGCCGCCCCCGGGCTCGGAGCGGGGCCTGGGTCGGGCATCGTCCGTGCCCGCAGCGGAGGCCGCGGCAGCCGGGATGTGAACGAGGGAGTGAGGCTGAGAGAGCTGGAAATGATCAGCCTGGGGAAGAGGAGGCTCCGGGGAGACCTTGGAGCCCCTTCCGGGGCCTAAAGGGGCTCCGGGAGAGCTGGAGAGGGACTGGGGACAAGGGACGGAGGGACAGGACACAGGGAATGGCTTCCCACTGCCAGAAGGCAGGGTTAGACGGGATATTGGGAAGGAACTGTTGGCTGTGAGGGTGGGGAGGCCCTGGCCCAGGTTGCCCAGAGAAGCTGTGGCTGCCCCTGGATCCCTGGAAGTGTCCAAGGCCAGGTTGGACAGGGCTTGGAGCAACCTGGGATTAGTGGAAGGTGTCCCTGCAGATAGGAATGAGATGAGCTTTAAGGTCCCTTCCAAACCAAACCATTCCATGATGCTCTGATGATTCTATGAAGAGCCTCAAAAGCTGGTCCATCTCCACTTGTCTCTTCTGCTCCAGTAAGGGGGAAGGGCTGGGAAGTGCTGTCCACCCCACTCGGGATCCAGGAGGTGCCAACACAGCAGGGTCAGTGTCTGGTCACCTCCAGGTGCTGATCCTGGTGGATTTTTGGGCACTATCAAGCCAAGGAGGCCAGGCCATGGTGCCCTCCCAGGGAGCCGGTGTCAGTAGCGCTGGTGAAAGCTCTGTGGCCCCGCTCCAGGGAGGAAGCCCTCGGAGGAAGTGAGGCTCACCCAGGGGCGCTGGGCCCCAGGGTGGTGCTGACACCCAGGAATGTGCTGCCGTCGAGCTGGTTCAGCGGCGTGTTTGGTGTTTGCCTTCCTGGCCCTGCTTTCACAGCTACGCCCAGAGACAGCCGGGGTGACGGCGGGGATGGCGCGTGGCAGCCGCCTCCTCTCCCGCTGGGACATTGCCTGGAGCAGGTCTGGGATCTGCCCCCCCCCCCGTGCTCTGTGCCATGCCTTGGTTTCCCTGTCTGTGAGGAGCACGGCGTTCACCCCCATAAGCCTATGGGTGTTCCTGGGCTGGTCTGTGGGGTGAAAAGACGCCCGAGGTTGGATTGTTGGCAGTGGGCAAGGTGCATCACTCTGGATGATAAACCTTGTCCCTTGACACCTCAGGAGTGGAGTTGCCTCTCCTTCCCAGGGTGCTGCGCCCTGTCCTGGCCACACACTGTGTTCAGGGGACACTTGTCCTGACTGTTGTCCCTATGGCTGTCCCTGGGGTGGGTGTCCCTGTCCCTGAGGTCCAGCAGGCAGCAGCCCCCCTGCATGGTGCTCCTGGTGCTGGAGAGGCAAGTGGCTGCTCCCAGGGGTGCTGACAGTGTGGTGGCTGCGGTCACTGGGGACTGAGCCCTGCAGGTGTACTGGGATCCAATCCTGCCCTGCTCCAGGTCTTTCATCCACTCGCAGACGTCCCAGGAGCGGATGAGCGGGAATACATGGTCTCCTTCTGTGGCTGGCAGAGTTGGGGTCCCTCTAGCTGGAAGGCATAGCACAGGGAGGGCACATGTGGTGTCCCAGCATCTAGGGAGGGTCTGGGGGCACTGGGGAGGGCGATGTCCCTCACAGCGTGGATGCAGAGAAGCGCATTCCCAGCGTAGGGCATCCTGCCTCTTCCCAGCCTGGGTGCCCCCACCACGTCCTCCCGCCTCAGCCATATGAAATGCAGCTGGTCCTCGCTCCGTGCCCGCTGCCAAGCAGCCATCAGCTGGGAACAGCTTCCAGTCTGGGCTGGCCGGGCTCCAGCAGGCCCACAGCCAGCTCCTGTATCCAGCGTCCCGCGCTCCCGAGCTTCCCACGCCTCGTGCAGCCCCAGCTGGAGGCCAGTGCTCCCTCCATCCCCGTGCTGGGCCTGCCTGTGCTGGGGAGGGTGGGGATCCAGGCAAAGCAGATCCCTTGGGAGCAGGTTTGGTCTCAGAACAATCGCTCTCGCCCCATCCCAGCCACTGCAGTGGGTGGGACGTGGTGGGGAAGGACTGGGCAGGGAGCAGGGCAGTGCTGCCAGCTGGATGTGGCGCTGGATGTGGCTCTGGAAGCACTGTGCTGCTCGCTTTCCGGCTCCATACGTGGAGAGAGGTCTGGGAGGAGGCAGGGCCTGCATGTCCTGCAGTGCAGCTGGGTGCTGGAGGATGCTCAGCACCCAGGCCATTGTCCTTGGGTCCTCAGGAAGGATCTGGCTGTTCCTGGGCTTGGTGCAGCCGCAGGGGAGTATGGAGCAGAGCCTGTGAAGGCATTAGGTCATTACTGATGGCTTGAAGGAGCTTCTGCTCCTCTTGGATGTCCCTGCCGGGGACCTGCCCGAGCTGCCTGTGACCCTTCTGCACAGA
Organism: Cephalopterus ornatus; assembly: GCA_013396775.1. Taxonomy (NCBI): domain Eukaryota; kingdom Metazoa; phylum Chordata; class Aves; order Passeriformes; family Cotingidae; genus Cephalopterus; species Cephalopterus ornatus. Next base: position 125,952 of record VZRE01011331.1, read on the forward strand.
GGTGTTGCTGTGGGGGAGTTGGAGGCCATGGTGCCGGCTTTCGTCTCAGAGCAGCATCCCCCCTGCCTCTGCAGGGTTAAACTGGATTCCCTGGCTGGGCTGAGCCATTCTGGAAAACACTCCCCTCCCTGCTGAGGGACCCTGGGCTGGGCTCAATGCCGGGCTGGAGCTGCGCCAGGCGCTGGGAGCGTGGCGTGGCTGGGGCTGTGCGGGTGACACGGTGCTTATGGCCCTGGCTCTCTCTTTGTGCAGCCGCGGGGATCCGGCCTTGCTCGTGGCTCCGGATGTGCTCCCCGCTCCTCATCTTCCTGGCATGTCCCTAGGGATGCTGAGGCTCTCGGTGGGTGCAGTGCAGGCTGCTCCCAAGAGGTTTGAGCTGCTGCTCTGGCGCAGTGATTTCACGTGTGACAAGCACTTCTGGCAGCTGCCAAAACACCGGTGCTGCCGAGTGTGTCCTAGCCGGGCTCTGAACCTTGGGGGGTGCAACCAGCTGGGCATGGGGCTCACCCAGGGTGCCGGGGAGGACAGGGGAGGGCTGGGCACCGCGCTGACCGGCCTCTTCCTCCCCATCTCACAGGCTGGAGGAGGTCCCCTTGGAGGTGCTCCGACAACGGGAGTCCAAGTGGCTGGATATGCTCAACAACTGGGACAAATGGATGGCCAAGAAACACAAGAAGGTAAGTGACAGACATGTCCGCCCCAGGAGGTGTCAGGGAGGGAAAGCCAGGCACAGCGGTGTCCCTTCGAGGCAGCCTGGTTTCACTGGGGCCCTGCAGAGAGACGTCTGGATGCCTTTGGATGATGCTGTTGGTTTGAGTGGGCTGTTCCCTCCCTGTGGAAGTTGGAGCTTGGAGGGGCTGAGTGGTCCCTGAGCCAGCCTGCTCCTTCCGCCGACTGTTCCCTGCCAGGCTGGAGCCTTCCTAGGGCTTCTTGGGCTGCCTGCAGGCAGCCATGGGAATTGTTTGCTCATGGAAACTTCTGTTCTGAGCATCTTGTAGACCAAAAAAAGCTCTGTGTAGGAAATGTCTGAGCCTGATGTGCGTGACTGCGAGCTGGGGTCCCTGAGAGACTCCTGGTGGGGTGGCTCTGGCTTGGTCCGTTGCTGCTCCCTGACCCCCTGGGCCTGTGGATGAGGCAGGATGGGATGCAGCAAGTCCCCGGTTGCTGCTGTGCTGCCTCCTCCTCCTTCCCCCCACTGGCTGAGCCTCCTGGCACTGCTCTGTGTGCCTGGAGTGTTGTCCCCACTCGGTGCCTGGGGAATGACACTGGAATCCCTCATCTGCTTCTTGGCTGCTCTTAAGGGATTTGGGAGAGCTTTCTGGGCCACAGCAGGCGGGTGCTTTGTTCCACGTGCTGTTTCCGCCGCTCTCCGGCCGTGTGCCACGGGGTGCCCTCCGGATGCGGGGGGTGCTTCGGCAGCTGTGCCTGGCAGTGCCTGGGCTGAGCTCCTGCGAGTCTCCGCGGGGCTGATGTGCTGCATAGTCTGTCCCGCAGCAAAAATCCATGCCTGGAGCTTCAGAGAGGCTGCTCTGGAATGCTGCTCTGTGCCTGGAGCCCTGGGGCTGCTCAGGGAAGGCTGCCAGGCTTGGCCTTGGATGCTGTCAACTATCCTTGCTCTGGCAGGAGCCTGCTTGGTGCAGGGCCGTGCTGCTTCAGGGGAGCTCCCTGAGCCTCCAAAAAACCCTGGGACTTTTCTGGCTGCTCATGGGGGTTGGCAGGCAGCCCGGGGATCCCTTGGGCCAGCTCCCGCAGGGCTCGCACACACCTGCACCACTCCAGCATCCCAAAATGCTCCCTGTCTGGCCTGGATCCCAGTGGAGCCTGACCCTACATCCTTTGTAGCGCTGAGCCGTGCCAGCACCACTCACTGGAAGCAGGGCAGACGTGTGGGTGAGCAGCTCCCACTGCTCTGCCAGGGTGAGCAGTGCTCCCACTGCACCTTGCTGTCAGTGTCCCTCAGCCCAGACACGCTCCTGATCCCTGGAGGGGCACAGTGGGATCACAGGGAATGGCAGGACCTATGTGGGATGAGCTGCTCTGCCCCGACTGTGCTGGGCCTGGTCAGTTGGAGGAGCTGCCGAACCAAAGCGCGGCGAGGCTGTTTCCTTCCTGGCAGCTCGGCCAGCAGGAAGGGGAGGGGGCTGGGAACAGGAGCCGGCAGCAGCCACGGAGCTGCCCACGGCAGCGCTGGGCATCGCCCGCCACGCTTCCTGCCGGCACAAAGGGACCTTCCCCAGTAAACAACCAGTGCTGCAGTGAGGGAGCAGCAAACCCCCTGGGGATGTGGTGGTACCATGCTTGGAAACAACTAGCTGCTCCCCAGTTACTCCAGCAAACAGGGAAATGCAGCCCTGGGCCGGCAGGAGAGGCCCGGAAACGATTTGGGAACTGTTGGCTGCTACTAGCAGGGCCCTGGCACAGTTGGCACGTGCCACCCAAGTGGGGACATGAAGAGTGGGGCTTTGCAGGGTTTTACATGGGGTGACTGTGCTGAAAGCACCAGGTTTGTGGGGCCCACTTTGGTGTGTGCCCTGGCTGAGGACTGAGGGGAAAAGGACACGTAAGGACATGGAGCTGCTGGAGTGAGTCCAGAGGAGGCCATGGAGATCTCCACAGGCTGGATGCCCTCTGCTTTGGAGCCAGGCTGGAAGAGCTCGGGGGTTCACCTGGAGAAGAGAAGGCTCCAGGGAGACCTGAGAGCCCCTTGCAGGGCCTAAAGGGGCTCCAGGAGAGCTGGAGAGGGACTGGGGACAAGGGATGGAGGGACAGGACACAGGGAATGGCTTCCCACTGCCAGAGGGCAGGGAGAGATGGGATATTGGGAAGGAACAGTTGGCTGTGAGGGTGGGGAGGCCCTGGCCCAGGTTGCCCAGAGAAGCTGTGGCTGCCCCTGGATCCCTGGAAGTGTCCAAGACCAGGTTGGACGGGACTTGGAGCAACCTGGGATAGTGGAAGGTGTCCCTGCCCATGGCAGGGGGTGGAACGAGATGAGCTTTAAGGTCCCTTCCCACCCAAACCATTCCATGATTTGATGAGATGGTGCTGCTGCTTCTCCAGGAGTTGGGGTTGGATGTTGGAAGCTCTGGTTTGGCCCCACTGGGGTGCAGGCACAGCAGAGTTAAGCCATCTCCGCTCCACACACAGGTACTGGCTGCCTCGCCTGGACTTTGCTCCTGGCTGGTGCCCAGTGCCAAGGAAACCAGGGGCCGACTGTGGGCACAGAGCTGGCCCTGGGGCCTCAGGAGCCGTCTGTGTGCAGAGCTGGGGCCAGACCTGCCCTTCTGCCTGGGATGAGCAGGTGGAACAGTGAGACACTCAGCAGGGCACACATCCCTGCTCTCCATGGCCCCATGGGGAGTGGGAGGCTGGATGGGGGCTGGAGAACCTCCCCTGCATCCCCAGTGCTTCCCACGTGGAGGGAGCCACCCGCTCCCCAACTTAGCTCCAGTGTTTGGTTTTCCAGCTCCCAGCAGGATCTGGCTTTGAGGCAGAGCTTGTTTGGAGCTGTTTCCAAACGACAAAGCCTCAGCCAGCCTCCTGGCAGTTCCCCTATGCTGGCGCAGCCCTGGCTGCTATCCCAGCTGGCATCCCTGCGTCCAGGGGTGCAGGGATTCATCCTCTTGTTCAGGAAGCAAGAGGGGACCAGCCTGTGGCTGTGGTGCTGGCCTGGCTCCCATCTTGCCCCAGGAGCCTCTTTGTTTCCCTCTGCTGCGTGATTTTCCTGTGATGGCTGTCTCTCTCCCCACAGATCCGGCTGCGGTGCCAGAAGGGGATCCCGCCCTCGCTGCGGGGCCGTGCCTGGCAGTACCTCTCTGGGAGCAAGGTTAAGTTGGAGCAGAACATGGGCAAGTTTGATGTGAGTCCTTGCTGGGGACCCTCCTGCACCACCAGGGAGCAGGACAGTGCTGGGTGGCTCCTTCTCCCTCTAGGGCTGGGGTCTTTGTTGAGATCCCAGACATCTCAAGGGAGGTGCCAGGAGCGTTGCTCATCCCAATCCTCTCCTCCCCAGGAACTGGATCTCCTCACGGGAGAGCCCAAGTGGCTGGACGTGATCGAGCGGGATCTCCACCGGCAGTTCCCCTTCCATGAGATGTTCGTCTCACGCGGAGGCCACGGGTACTTGGAGCTACTGTCCAGTCCTTGTCAGCCATGGGGTGGGCACTGGGCACTGTCTGTCCCAGCTCATGCAGCCACATTCATGCCCCCAGTGTCCCCCCATCACCCCCACAGTCCTTAAACATCCAGAGTCACAGAGCATCCAGGCATGGACTGAAAACTGAGTGGCTTCCCAGGAGCTCCCTGTGTCGGGCACAACCCTTGGCACTGGCTCTGATACCCAGTGGGGTGGGAATTGCCATGGCAGGAGGGCAAAGGGAGAAGGTGACCTGCTGTGGCCTCTGTTTCACCAGGAAAATGCTGTTCCTGATGTGTCTGGGAGCGTCTGTTCCCCTGTGCTTGCAGCTGGGTCGCTTCCCATCCATGGCTCACCTGGGAGATGGTTGACTCTGGGGTGGGTGTGGCCTCTGTGGGCAGAGCTTCCCAGAGCACAGCCCTGTTGTGTCCCGTAGCCGTGGGTTTGTGTGGAAAAGGGATCCCAGCTGGGGACTAAGCCAGGCTTGTGCCTGGGATCCACAGGGAAGGCTGCTGGGCCACATCCATGCCCTGTGCCCAGCTCCCTGTGCCCGGGGTGTCTCCACAGGCAGCAGGACCTGTTCCGGGTGCTGAAGGCGTACACGCTGTACCGCCCGGAGGAGGGATATTGCCAGGCCCAGGCGCCCATCGCCGCCGTCCTGCTCATGCACATGCCGGCTGAGGTATGGGCATGCGGCCCGGGGCACAGCTGGGGCCACCAGGAGGGCGGGGGGGGTGCTCAGCTCCTGGCACCTCAAAGCACCTCGGGGTGCTCTGCCTCCTCCCACCCTCCCCTGCAGGCCCTGGGAGCAGGGAGAGGCCGCAGGGATGTCCCCTGGCTGCTCACTGCTGTCCCTTGGCTTGCAGCAAGCGTTCTGGTGCCTGGTACAGATCTGTGAGAAGTACCTCCCTGGCTACTACAGCGAGAAGCTGGTGAGTAAAGGGCTCATGGTGCCTTTGGCAGTGGCAGGGACCTGCAGAGTGCTGCACCAGGTTTGGAGCAATCCCTGGTATCCATGCAGTCTGTAGGATGAAGGGAAGGAGAGCAGCCCTGGGGAGAAGGATTTTGGGGTGCTGGTGGGTGAGAGGCTGGACATGCTCCAGCACCCAGAACCCCCCATGCCCTGGGCTGATCCCCCAGCATGGGCAGCAGGACAGGGGGGATTCTGCCCCTATGTCCCCTCAGGTGAGACCCCCCTACAGAGCTGCCTCCAGCCCTGGGGAACAGCACAGGGAGGATGTGGAGCTGATGGAGCCAGTCCAGAGGAGGCCACAGAGATGGTCCAAGGGCTGAAGCCCCTCTGCTCTGGAGCCAGGCTGGGAGAGCTGGGGGGGTTCACCTGGAGAAGAGAAGGCTCCAGGGAGACCTGAGAGCCCCTTGCAGGGCCTAAAGGGGCTCCAGGAGAGCTGGAGAGGGACTGGGGACAAGGGATGGAGGGACAGGACACAGGGAATGGCTTCCCACTGCCAGAGGGCAGGGATAGATGGGATATTGGGAAGGAACTGTTGGCTGTGAGGGTGGGGAGGCCCTGGCCCAGGTTGCCCAGAGAAGCTGTGGCTGCCTCTGGATCCCTGGAAGTGTCCAAGGCCAGGTTGGACGGGGCTTGGAGCAACCTGGGATAGTGGAAGGTGTCCCTGCCGATGGCAGGGAATGGGAATGAGATGAGCTTTAAGGTCCCTCCCAACACAAACCATTCTGTGATTCTATGTCTCCAGGTCAAAAGCTCAGTCAGCTTATCACCCTGCAGAAAGAAAAGATCTGGGAAGTTGCTGGGTATTCCCAGTCTCTGTGTTGTGCTGTGGCCTCAGAGGCATTCCACGGTCAGGGATGGGGGGCTCAGTGGGACACAGCTCTGCTCCCTTAGCCAGATGTGGAGGTTGGGCTGACACCCAGGGCTGGGCACTGGGGGCTGATCCCGGGGCTGAGGCACTCACTGGGATGCTGGTCCCTGTTCCTGCAGGAAGCCATCCAGCTGGATGGGCAGATCCTCTTCTCGCTGCTGCACAAGGTCTCACCCGTGGCCTACAAGCACCTGAGCAAGCAGAAGATTGACCCCATCCTGTACATGACAGAGTGGTTCATGTGCGCCTTCTCCCGCACGCTGCCCTGGAGCTCCGTCCTGCGCGTCTGGGACATGTTCTTCTGTGAAGGTAAAGAGTTCCCCACCATCCTCCTCTTCCTCTGGGATGACCCCATCTCACGTGGGACCTGCAGTAGGGCAGGTTTGAGGCAGCTACATGCCTCGGGTGGAGATGGGTTGTTTTCCTGGGGATTAGGGGACACATGCATCCCAAGTCCTCCCTTTTGTGTGTCCTGTTAGATTGGGATCTGGTGCCCCACGGTGTTTGAAGGACATGGTGGCAGAGTCACCCTGTCCTGCCTGGCACTCACTGCCTCACATCTCCTCTTGCAGGGGTGAAGATCATCTTCCGGGTGGGCCTGGTGCTGCTCAAACACACCCTGGGCTCCTCGGACAAGCTCAAGTCCTGCCAGGGCCAGTATGAGACCATGGAGAGGCTGAGGGCCCTCAGCCCCAAAATCATGCAGGAGGCCTTCCTAGTGCAGGAGGTGAGGTGCTGGGGAAGGTCAGGGGGCCCAGTGCCACCCAGTTGGCAAATGCTGCCAAACTGGGTTGTCCCTGGGTGGGTAGATGGGGTGTAGCATGGGGGCAGCCCCCCAAAAGCTCTTTGGTTTAGGGATTGCCTCTCACTGGGCGGGATCCCACATGCAGCCCTGGTGGCCCTGTCTCTGCCAGGAGAGATGCTGATGGCACAAGTGTCCCTGCAGGTCATCGAGCTGCCGGTGACGGAGCGTCAGATTGAGCGGGAGCATCTGATCCAGCTGAAGAAGTGGCGGGAGACGCACGGGGAGCTGCAGTGCAAGTCCCCCCCGCGCCTGCACGGCGCCAAGGCCATCAGTGAGGCCGAGCCTGCGCCCCGCAAGGCGCTGGAGCCCGTGCCCTCCATCATCGTCCCCCCTGGGCCCGCCCCCGTGCCCAAGGCCCGCAAGAGCAAGGAGAAGAGCCGGGAAAAGAGCCCGGCCAGCCCTGCCAACGGCCCCGGGGCCGAGGGCAATGGGGCGCCTGGCACAACCCGGGAGCTGCTGCACCCCCAGGTCTCCCCACACCACCAGTCCAAGGAGAGCCTGAGCTCCCGGGAGAGCGAGGACACGTACTTGTAGGGCCCTGCCCGCACCCCGGGCAGCCGGGCTCAGCAGGGCTGCGCACGGACCCGGGCACGAGGATGCTGGGGGCCACCCCTGGCACGCAAGCGCTGGGGGCTCTGAGCTGGAGGGATGGGACGGGGGCTGGTATGACTCCGTGGGGTGTCCAGAGGAGCTTGGCCAGGTGTGGTGACCAAAGGGGACACCGTGGGTCTGCGCTGGGTGCCCACCCCGCAGGGTGCTGGCACCATGAGCGGTGGGAGCCCGGGCAGGGGGTGGCTGAGCCACCTGAGCTCCCTCCCCACACTGGGGGGCTGAGCTGCCCCTCAGGCCCTTCTCCCCGTCCCAGAGCCCCTTGACCCATCACCCCCTGGGTCCCTCCTGTAGCCCCCACCCTGTGCCAGCCGGGCAGCCCCAGCCCCAGTTCCCAAGCACTTAGGCCTGGCACAGGGCACTTGGGGTATGCGAGGAGCTGGGAGGACCCCTCGCCCCCCCTCTTTATCTAGTGAGGATATATCAAGCTGTAGCCCTATGTGTAGTACCCAATTTACCTACTCACTGAGCCTATTTATTATTCCTCCGAGGCAGGACAGGGACCGAGGCAGGATGCGCTAGAGGCAGCGGGGTTTGATGCCGATCACAGGGCTAAAGCCCCCCCACCCCAATGCCCGGGCTCCCCATGGCTCGGGGGGAGCGTTCACCCTGCCAGGGCTCACCCCACCACTGCCGCCCCCGCTGCGGCCCCACGCAAGTGTGACGGGGTGGGTGAGCAGCAGCCAGGTGATCCCTGGCTGTGGGGTCCCCTCTGCCCCCCGTGCCCTCCCCAGGGCCGGGGGGCGGCTTTGTATCATAAGCGGGAAAAGCAGTTTTGTACAAAGGGGTCAATAAAGCAAGTGTGTAAAGGCGCAGCCCCAGCTCCCACCTTCTCTCTGCCTGGGATGGGGGGTCAAGGGGTGGGGACAGGAGTGGCACTTCCCGCTTCTGCACCAGGGCGAGCTTTGGGAAGGCACCCTGGGCTGGACTCATCTTCTCTGGGTGCTCCAGCCCTTTCAGTGGGGAGCACCCTGCCTTGGAGCCCACCTCCCCATGGTTCTCTGGCCCTGGGGAGCACCATGACCTGCACCCCGTTTCCCCTGAGTGCTCTGGTCCTGAGGGACACCCTGCCCTGGACCCCACCTCTCCTGGGTCCCCTGGTTCTGGGGGGCACCCTGGCCTGCACCCCGTTTCCCCTGGGTGCTCTGACCTTGCCCTGAACCCATCTCCCCTGGGTGCTGCAGCCCTGCGGGCACCATGCCCTGGATCCTGTCTCCCCTGCGTGCTCCAGCACCAGGAATCAGGTGCTGGAGGGCCCCCTGGGAGGGGCCCTGCTGTCGTCACCCTCTGTCACCGCTGTACCACCACAGAGGGTGACCCAGCCCTGCTACCTCGCCCAGCCCTGGGGCTGCCCGTTTGAAGTGGGATAGGAGGAGGCTGAGACCTGCCCCAGCTTGCGACAGTAGTGGTGGATGCCGCGTTCCTCGAGGGATATCATGGAGTCCACTCCTTTCCCAGCACCCAGACCTGTCCCCCACTACCACTCCCACAACTCCTATAGTGGAACAGAGCCAGAAGACCCCCTAATTTGTCCTGTGACACCCTAGAGCTCAGCTCCTCACATCCCCAACGGTACCCAGGCCCTCTCTCTTGCTCCTGCTTTGTGCAGGCAGGAATTCTGCTCAAGCCTCCATTCCTCTCTCCAGAACCCCATCTTCCAGGGGGGTGGCTCTGGTTCGGGGTGCTGGGTGCCCCCCTGATCTTGGACACTGCCCTGGGGTGGATCCTTGCTTAAGGCTGGTGGTCGGGGCTGAGTGTGGAGGGGCTGGCTGGGTGCTG
>VZRE01011331.1:153829-243415 GCA_013396775.1 Cephalopterus ornatus
AGCGACAAGCTCTGCAACCCCACCGGCATCTTCTTCCCTGCTTTCCGTGTCAACCGGACGAGCGAGAGGAAGGAGGTGATGGTGGCCATGTACAAGCTCTTCGCCTTCCTCAACGCTTCGCTGGGGAACATCACGCGCGACCAGGAGGAGCTCAACCCCACAGCCAAGGAGCTCCTCGACCGGCTCCACAACACCACCAAGACCACCCGGGGCCTCATCTCCAACCTCACCTGCCTCCTGTGCAAGAACTACAACATCTTCCAGGTGGACGTCAGGTACGGGGAGAGCTCCAAGGGCAAGAGTGCCTTCAAGAAGAAGCAGCAGGGCTGCCAGGTGCTCAGGAAGTACGTGCAGGTCATCGGCCAGGCGGCACGTGTCCTCCTACCTCATCTCAGCCCCTCATGAGTGCCCGCCCCGGCTCCGCTGCTTCTCCACTGCCGGCGGCCCCCACCGCTGCCTCCCAAACTCCTGTCTTCCTATTTATTACCCCAGACCCTGCGCTGGCCCCATCCGCCCTCTGGTAATTTATTGCCCCTTGAGGGGGTGAACATTGCAGGCCAGAGTGTCCCGGTGGAGCAGAGCTGGGGCCAGCAACCAGCGGGACAAGGCAGCGCATCCCTGAGGTGGTGCCGGGGCGTGGGCTGGTCCCGGGATGTGCCTCAGCCGTCCCTGCGCTCCCACGGGGTGTGGGGAGCTGTGGGAGCTGTGGGGAGCAGTGGGGAGCGGTGGGGAGCGGTGGGGGCTGGCAGCAGGGCTGGACTCTGTCCCCCATGGACGGTCCCCACCATGGAGAGCAGCCTGACAGACATCCTCGAGCACCGTCCGAAAGCTTCCACGTCCCTGGAAAAAGGATTATGAGGAAGGACACAGTGATGCAGCGGCTGGGGGGACATGGGGACGTGGGAACACGCTCCCCTGCACATTTTAAGGCCCCACAAGGAGCCGAACTGGGGGTACTTTGGTGGCTGTGGTGGCTGGGGCTGGGTCCCACCATCTGGGACAAGGCCACCCCCCAGGGGACAGAGGGGGCCATCACCCCACTGTGGAGCATCGTCCCCCCGCGCGGGCACGGCGGGGCACGGAATGTCCTTCTCCTTTGCAAAAGTGCTTTTCCCATCGGGAGGGCTCTGAATGTACTAATGGCCAAGGGCTGGGCTCCTCACGGCTGAATGCAGCCTCGGCGTGAGGTGTGTGGGACAAGGGGGTGTGGGACACAAGGGACATGAGGCCATGGGACAGGGAACGTGGGGACAGTCCCCAGGCCGGTGGCAGGAGGTGCTGGCTCGCTCCTGGCACCAGAGCAGGCTGTGAGGGTTATTTATTGCCTCAGTGGAAAGCCCAGTGTGCACCGAGAGCTGTGACCTGACTTAATAATTTTATTGTTAACAATAATTAATAATTATTAAGAAGATTTGTGGTAATATATAAAATGGAATTCTATTTAAATATTTATTTTTTTATACTTCTTTCCCCTTTTTTTTAAAATAAACCAACAGAAACAGACTGCATTTGACTGCTCTTTGCCGAGTCCCCTTTGTGCTCACCCTCAGACTCCTCTGCTCCCCTGAAACCTCCTCCGACGTCTCTGGGGGCTGGGGTCACAGCCCCCTGTCACCTTGCTCCTTCTTCCCTTCCCATCTCCTATGGGATGGCTGATTTGGAAGGCTTTTTTCCAGGGGAGAATGCTTAATGGTGGCACTCACCAGCTACTCAAAAGCACCGGGAGGGTGTAAGGAGCGTTGTGGTGTGAGGAACACCGTGGTGGGGGATCGTGACAGGGTGGTACAGGGAGCAGCACAGCATGGGGGCCATCCTGGCGTGGGGACAGTCCTGGTGTGGGGACCATGGCAGTGTCACAGGGAGCATTGTGGTGTGGGATCACCGCAGCGTGGGGACCATCACAGTGTGGGGAGATCATGGCATGGGGAGCACCCTGGTGTGGGCACCACGGCAGTGTGGGGAGCACCGTGGCACAGACACCATCACGGTGCAGGGAGCCCCACTCTGGCAATGCTGGCAGTTCCTGGGGGTACAGGGAATCACTGAAGCCGGCTGGGAAGAGGCAGAGGGAGTTGAGAGAGCATGTGCAGGGTGGAAGGGACACACCAGATAAAATCAGAGCCGATTCCCAGGCAGCGCTGGGAGAGGCTCAGCAAAGCTTTGCTGAGGCCAAGACCACCTAAGGCTCCAGCAGTGCCCTGGTCCTCAGCGAGCGTCTCGCATGGGGCTGTATCGGTTAATAAGAGCCTGATTATACAGGAGACGTTGGAGCAGGATGATGAAATTTTCCTCCTCCTCCGGAGCCCTCAGGCCACCGGCCAAACCTCCCAGGCATGAGACAGCAAGCGGATGAGCTAAGATCCTGTGTGATCATCTCTAGTGTCTCCGAGGAGCCTGGACTAGCAAATCATTGCAGAAATTCAAAAGTTGCCCCCAAACCCCCTCTTTCTCTGCCCCACGGGGTCATGCTGCCCAGTTGTACTACCCAGCTCCCATGGGAGGTTTCATGGCATGGCTTTGACCCCAGAGTGACACCACCTTGTGCCAATGGCAGCCTCGTCCTGCAGCAGTGGTGACAGCAGGGAGAGCAGTGCCCACCTCCAGCCTGGCCCTGCTGTCCCTTCATGTCAGGGATGAGCCCCAAAACAGTGCCGACTCTCCTGCCCCACGGCAGAGACACATGGGGATGTCCAAGGATGCCATGGTGTGTCCCCAGGCACGGTGTGGTGTTCTTCCATCACCCCAGCCTGTCACCAGGGAAGGGACCCCGGGTGTCATTGATGCCCCCACCCTGCAGGGTGCCCGTTTTTGGATCACAGCCCATCAGCATTTTTTGGGGCCTGTTTCCTGCCTGCACCACTGAGATACAATGCCCCCAAAGCAATACAACCTTCCCAAAACACAGGGATGGGTCAGGGCCCAGAGGGGAGAGCAGCATCCCTTTGAAATGGGCATTATGCCCCAGGGCAATGTCCTGCAGTGTTTGCTGGCTGCCAGGGTCACCCTGTCCTTGCAGCTGGTGACACCCCGGTGTCCCCATGGCTACTGCTGCCACAGCATTGTATGGCCAACATCTCATAGGCTGGAAGTCCAGGGCTGGACATCCAGGCTGAGCCTGTTTGTGTGTCGATATCCACACCTCACCCTCACCAGGGACGTGACAGGTGCCCAGGGGTGTCACCAACCCGTCCCCGGGGGCTCGAGGGGTGTCAGGGCCGGGAGCTGGGGTCGGGCTCAGCAGGGCCAGGAGCCGGGCTGGGGACAACGGGAGTGAGGAGCTGTGCACATCTGGATTTCTCACGCTTGTGTTAACCGTCCCTCCTCAACCAGATGGCAAAAATAAATAAATAGAATAAATCACAGCCTCCTGACATAAATCGGGAACTCACGCCCGGGTTCTGCGTTTCATGAGTCTCCCTGGAAGACAGTCAAACATAGGCGAGGACAATGGGTTCACTTCTCCCCTGTGTCGGGTCATTCCCAGTTAACGCTCATTAGCAGCGGGCGGGGGATTAACTCTTCCTTCCCTGGAAACGAGTGGACAAGCCCCTAGAATTCCCCAAATGCCTTCCTTTGCCCTCCCCTGGGGTTTTGGAGTCAGGTCTGATGGCGACCCTCGGCTCGTGCCATCGCCTCAGCGAGCCAGGACGAGCTGCCCTGCTCATCCCAAACTCGGGGGAGATGGAAAGGGCTCCAATGATCTCAGCCAGCGGCTGATCCCACCCAGCCGGAGCCCCGGGGCAGCGGGCCAGCCCCGCCAGCCGCACCGGCAGCACCGGCGAGGAACCGGCGCTGAGGGTTCCCCGGCGGCACCAGCAGGACCCTGTCAGTGATCCCTCTTCAGCCCCAGGAGCAGAGAAACTATTTTGCCTGGGCCGAGAGCCAGGAGGGGCTCCGGGGAGCCATCCGCTGCGATGGGAGCGATGCCCGCGCCCCGATAACGGAGCGGCCTAACCATCGGCCCCGAGCGGCGGGTCAGCGCTGCCTTCGGGGAGCGGGATACGTGAGGAGCTGCTCCTGCCCGCGGTGAAGTCAGTGCCGCTGCCTGGGTGTGACTAACTGACCTCAGCCCTTGGCCCCGCGGCGCGGATCATGTGCTGCCTGACGCCGCGAACCCGGCCGGACGGGTCCCTGCCGTGCCCCGCGGCCACCGGCCAGACGGGACTTGCCGTCCGCGGGGGCAGGTGCGGGGCTGGGGCACCGCCAGCCTCACATCCCCTCTGTGGGGCGGGCGGTGGGTGACTTGAGCTGCATCCCCGGGGACTGAGCCAGCAAGAGCATCCCAACTGCAGCCGAGCCCATTGGCAAAGCCGGGGATGGCAGTTTCCTGAGAGATCCCGGCTGGAGCATCCCGGCTTCCCCTATGTGCATCCAGGCTGGGGTCGGACCTGTTGGTGCTCACAGTAGAGCCCCTTCCCCATCTGGGAGGCCCCCTCAAGGCTCGGGACTGGTGACAAGCGTTCCACCAGTAACGATCTGCCCAGCAGGTCCCCAGCCAGGTCCCTGAGGATGGGAACATTGCATCCCAAGGGCTGGCTGGAGGCTCTCCCGCTCCATCTCAGGCTGGCCGCTGGCCCGAGCATGGAGAGCAGAGCAGGGCCCATCTGAAACGCATTCGGGCACTGTTGCTGCAATAGCAGATGCTCCTGTGGGTCCCCGGCCACATCACAGCCCGGCCGCGCGGGAACCACACGTTCACATGGGAAGAAACAGCCCCGGTCCCAAACGGCTCAAACTCCTAATTGGGGACCAACCATGACAAATAAACAAGACAATGGGCTGGAGGCGAGACGAACGCAACCTCTGTTGCAGGCCCGGGCTCTGAGAGCCGCCCCCGTGCCCAGCAGGGGACTTGGCACAGGCCTGCAGGAGCCAGGGGGAGGGCAGGGCCGAATCCGGACCCCCCAGCAGAGCCACTCGCTGTGTGACACCGCCGGAGCTCCAGGCTGGCTCGGGAGCAGGATGACACATCCCCAGTGGTCCCCCGAGACCCCTGTCGGCAGCTTTGCTCAGCAAGTGTTTAGTCTCATGGTGAGAGAGCTTGGAGCAGGGTCAAACCCAGACCTGCGGAGCTACTGGAGAGGCCTCTCCTTCCTGCACCCCGACTTGGGGCTGGCTGGGGAACCTCCATTTGCCTTGCACAGGGTTCAGGGGACCCTTCTCCATCACCCTCCCTCGAGGAGGGGATGTGCTGCCTTGGAGTGATGTCAGCACAGCTATTGCCCTCCAACAGAGACAGGGGCATTTCCACAGCCCTGGGTGTGCTTGGCACCAATGCAGGAGCCTCGATAAAGTGTTCAGCACCCAGCCAGACCCACAGCAGGCAGAGCACCCACTCATCAGTGTCTGAAAGGGAGTGAACAACTGGCTCTTCCATCCCTGCTCTGCTTGGATCTCATGTGACGTTGAATCTCCCTTGCAGGCCCTGAGCCCAAAGCCCAGAATCCAGCAGGATCCATGGGGCTGAAGCTACTTGAGGCACATCTGCTTAACAAAGGTATTTCAGGTGGCTTGAACCCTCCTGGTCAGGAAGGGAAAATTAGAGCTCAAGGGGAAGATCTCACCCACGGAAAGGGAAGGAACTTGGGGATGATGCAGAGTGCTGGCAAGGGTGAAGAGCTGGGAAGCAAATTCTGAGCAGGCTCCCAGAGGTGCAGGCAACACTAGGAGAGACCCATTAGGACCCTGGGAATGGTGGGGAAGGACCAAGTGGGAGCTGTGGCAGCTCCCCACGGTCCCCAGAGCCAGGACAGCACAGCATGGCCAAGCAGGCAGATGACACTGATGCTCCTGTGCCCCTCCTGCTGCCACAGCTGGTGATCCCCAGCCCTGTAGGGCAGAGAGGGTTGTGTCACCTTCAGGTACACACCAGCACAGCTCTGGGGGAAGATGAGCCCCTGTCATCACTTTTCTCATTGAGACAAACTCAGAAAATTAACAAAATTGGTGGAGATTCCTGGAGAAAGAGAGAAAAGAAAAGCAGAGATTTCTCTTGATGTTAAAGGGGTGATGGCAATAGAGAATAGCCCTGACCAGGCCTGACCTGCCTGTCCCCACAGTGCCCACCTGCCCTTTGCTCTCCCCTCACTCCCAGGGAGTTGTTGCACCTCCAGCCCAACAGCACCGCAGTAGGAGAGGTGGGTGCTCCCAGATAAAACTGGGGGATATCCCACCTTATAGTATTCCATTCACTGCCTCCACTGCCCAGCACGCAACCCGAGCAGGACCCCTCCACTGAGCTCCGATGGGCACCTTGGGTGTCCCCTCCAAACTCAGCCACTCCTCCCTCACCCGTGTGCTGAGGTTCCTGTGAGGCTGCCAAGCACCTCCTTCCCCCCCAGCTTTTGCTGCATCTGGGACATGTTTTAGGGCCAGGATAGTTGACATGTTAATTTATTGCCACAAAATGAAGCAGAACCAGGCCCAGGTCACGCTCTCCTCTTGTTTCCTAAGAAAACAAGGTGTGCGTGCAGCCCCGCCGGGCGAGTGTGTGTGCCTGTGGCTGCCAACCAAATTTGACTAAGGGCCCGAGGCCGCAGAGAGAGGAAGTTCCTACATGTCTTGTGAAGACAGGAGTTGGAGAGCAGCAAGCTCCAAAGGAGCCCCCACGGCAGCAGTGTGAGCCCAGCCTTTACCAGCCCCTGGAGACTCTCCTCCTCCACAGCCGGGCACCGGGAGGCACAAGCCTGCTCCTAGAAAGATGTCTGCTTGCTTTTTTGCCCAGCCTGGCATTTCCCACAAGGGCTTTGTGCATGGCTGTGGGGCAGGGAGGACAGGGACAGGTGGGCGAAGTCTGTCTCTTCCTGGCAGCCCCGGTGAGAAGCCTGCCAGGCTCCGGGATGGGGTTTTCCATGCAGAAGCTGTGGTCACCGCACCTCGGTGCTGCCAAGTTCTGCTGCCAAACACCTCACCTTGGTGCTGCTGTATGTCAGCCTGCAGCAAGGCAGCAGGGGCTCTCCATGGTGCTCATCACCCTGGCACCAGCAGTCCCCATCACTCCGCACCACTGGTCACCATTACCCTGACACCATTGGTCCCACCCTCCCAGCACCACTGGTGCCCATCACTCTGGCAATGTTGGTCCCATCAAACCAGCACCACCAATCCACATCAGTCTGGCACCATCGGTACCCATCTCCCCAACACCATCAGTCCCCATCACCCTGATACCACTGATCTCCATCACACCAGAACTACTGGACCCCATCAGGTTGATTCCATAGGTCCCATCATCCTGACACTACCAGTCCCCATCTCACCAGCACCACTGGTCCCACTATCCTGACACTACCAGCCTCCATCACCCCAGCACCTCCAGTCCCTATCATTCTGGCAGCACTGGTCCCAATCTCTGCACCACCCCCCAACACCACCAGTCCCTATCATCCTGACACCATCAATCCCCGTCAT
This sequence comes from Cephalopterus ornatus, assembly GCA_013396775.1. Lineage (NCBI taxonomy): Eukaryota > Metazoa > Chordata > Aves > Passeriformes > Cotingidae > Cephalopterus > Cephalopterus ornatus. Next base: position 161,240 of record VZRE01011331.1, read on the forward strand.
CCCAGCCCCACTCAGCACCACCAGTCCCCATCACCCTGGTACCATCGGTTCCCATCATCCCGACAAGACTGGTCTCCATCACCCCAGTACCATGGGTTGCCATCACCCCCATACGAGCAGACCCCCTCAACCCTGTACCACCAGTCCCCAGGGCACCAGGAGCAGCAGCCTCTCAAGGACCAGGATTTAAAATTCCCTAGGGACAAAGTGAAAGTCTTTCCCCTTTCCTAACCCCATTTCAGTCAGTATTAAACCTTCCTTCCCCCCCTCCAGCACGTCTGGGCAGAGAGGCCCAGCCCGGCTCCTGGTGCCGGCAGGGAGAGCTGCACAGCCCGACCCTGGGTGCATCCTCATGCGCATCCTCGCATGCTCCTCTTGAAGCCAAGCCTGGGAGGAAACAAGCCCCAGCTGTGCCTTCTCACAGCTACTGTGACCGGGTTCTTCCCTCAGAAGGTCTCGGACAAGCAGTGGGAGGGACCTGCCCCACAGCCCCAGAGCTGGGGCAGAACGAGCTGCACCTCATGGATTGGAGTTGCAAAGTACAGCCGGCTCCTCACTCCCCACACGGAGCCAGTAGCATCACTGTTCTGCCACACCACGGCCTGTTAAAAGTCAGGATAACACAGGTCCATCCCACGTTCCCGGGGCTGGTTCCGCACAGGGCTCTGTTTACATGTCCCCGTGCCGGCCCACATCTGTGTTTATGTGTGTGTTTCCGTACGGGTGCATGTGGCTCCGTGTGTGTGGCGGAGCTCTGGATGTGTACGGGTGTCTCTCCACATCGGGCTCTCAGTTAACCTCTTAGAAAATGAAAACAAGCCTGGAAGCCTGGCAGCTGTTCCCAAGCCCCACTCCAGCACCGCTCCAGACAGCCGGTAACCGCAGGTCTGATGACCGAGCACACACACGTTTCCCTTCGGGCCTTTTTAATTGCGCCGTCAGATATTCTGAAACAAAGGAAATTAAAGACTAAACTGATAGCAATAAATATGTCACAGGAGCAACGGGAGGCAGGCGGCTCCCCGGGTGCCTGGGAACCGGCAGCGGCAGTGGGACAACGGGCTGGTGGAGCCGCTGGAGCCGTGGGCAAGCACCCAGCGTCGGCCGGGGCGGCTCTGCCGAAAGTTGGGTGGGCATTGGCAGCGCCGCTGACCCTGGGAGAGGCCTGGGAGAGCTCCAGAACAGCCGCAGGCTGGCGATGGCCACGTTGGATTTCTCATGGAAACTTGCGTAGGATCCTGCCAGGTCCCACGATTTTTTTTCCCCTTGCCTTTGCCCAGATTTGCTCTAACCAGCTCCTGATTTCCTCCAGCTGCCTGCACGCGAGCGCTGCAGTGAGTGGGGAGGGGCGGGAGGAGACGTGGGGCACCGTCCCTGCGGGCACATGGCCAGCGGCATCCAGCCTGAGGTGGCCACAGGTCCAGTTACCAGAGAAGGGGCTCAGCTGGGTGGGGACCACCAAGATGGTGGTTGAGGATGGGATGGGAGAGTGCTGGGAAGTGGAGCTGGTGCAGGCAGGCTTTGGAGCAGGGATGAGTGGGATCTGGCAGTGACTGTGGCAGGGACTGGCAGAGCATGAGAACCACTCTTCCCTCAGCCTTAGCTCACGGGATGAGTTGAACACTTTGAGAAAGCCCTGACCCAGCACAGGAAACAGCCTGGCAGGGAGGGTGGAAAAGCCCAGTGCCTGTTTAGCCTGGAAAAGGTGGGGTGGGAGGTGCAGGGGCTGTGGCAGATCAGGGCAGAGCAGAGGGTGGGACTATGGGCTTTGACCACAGTGAGAGATGTTCAGGAGAGTTTGTCCTATGGTCAGGATGGGATCACTGCCTGTGGAAGAACCCCAGCAAGAAGTAGGACTTGCAGAGCAGGAACAGCAGCATCTCCAAACTTTGCTCCCCAGTTCCAGACTTTATCCCAACCTCAACCTCCTGGCCGAGATGTGCAACCAGCTCAGCTGAGAGCGGATGGAAGCAAGAGCAGCTCGGACATGGCCAGGACAAGGTGTTGAATTCAGGCAGCAGAAAGGCTTTGCTGGGCTAAATCCCTTCTGGAGGCAGAAGGTTTTTTGGCGTCCTCACAGCAGTGTCCAGCCTATTGAGGGAGAGCCCTGAGCACCGACCCCCATTGCTGAAGACACTGTCAAACAGTCACATGGTGCAGGGAGCACTGCGGAACCAAGGCAGTTTTGGCTGGAAAACATCTTTTTGTAACCACGGGGGATGAGGAAGCCAGATGGACAGAAAACACAGGCAAAGCAGTTCCCTAGAAATACCCAAACACCTCCAAAGAATAACTTGAGGTAGTAACTCTCCCCAGCCCCGTGGCTGGATTCATGCCGTTCATTCCTCCCAACTCCCCTGGCACTTCCGACTCTGCCATTTCACTCTCCTGGGACTTTTCCTGCCAAGTCCCTCAGCGCTGATCCAAGAGGCAGCCGGGTGCCCCCGCGGCACCCACAGCCTTTTTGCTGATGGGCACATTGCTGGGGCAGCTTCCCTTCCCGGGAGGCGGAGGGGAAGGAAGCGCGGCCGGCGGGGCTGGCAGTGACCCGCGGCGCTGCCACGAGAGGCTCGACGTTTGGCGGCCGCTTCTGCCGCCCCGGATTGCGAAGCCGCTGCCTCGGGGCACTGCGCTCCCCCTGGCCCAGCCTGGCCGCTGGCCACCTGCCATTCCCGCTGGGATGCGTGTGTGCCAGAGGCTTGCCCACGGGGTCAGCCCGCAGCCCGCGGTGCCATGGGCTGGGACACAGCCAGACCTGCCACGAGCTGGTGCTGGCACAGTGAACCTTCAGGTCCTCAGCCCGGTCTGGAGCCCAGGAATTTGGTCCAAGAATGGCCCATGTGAGCATGGAGCCAGGGGCAGCCCTGAGGAGCAGGGCAGGAGGGAGGCACTGTGTGAAATCTTGCAGTTCCCAGGAGCTTGAGCATCTCTCAGCCCTGAGCTGTGGGTGCTTTTGGGGTCTGTATTGGGACCGCTGTTATTTAATATTTTCATTAATTATGTAGATGAAGGGATCGAGTGACATCGAGCTGAGTGGTGCGGTGACACACCTGAAGGACAGGGGCATCCAGAGAGACCTGGACAAGCTCGAGCAGAGGGTCCATGGGAATCTCATGCAGTTTAACAAGACCAAGTGCTGATGCTGCACGTGGGACAGGGCAGCCCCTGGTGGCAAGCCAGGCTGGGGACGAGCAGATCCCAAGAAGCCCTAGGGAGAAGGACTTGGGTGGTGGGGGCTGGTGGGGGAGAGGCTGGACCTGCCCCCAGCCCAGAAACCCCCTCGTGCCCTGGGCTGATCCCCCAGCATGGGCAGCAGGGCATGGGGGGCTTCTGCCCCTCTGCCTTCTCAGGTGAGACCCCCCTGCAGAGCTGCCTCCAGCTCTGGGGAACAGCACAGCAAGGACATGGAGCTGATGGAGCGAGTCCAGAGGAGGCCATGGAGATGCTTTGGAGCCCCTTTCCTGCAAGGAAAGGCTTAGAGAACTGGGATTGTTCAGCCTGGAGAAGGGAAGGCTTTGGAGTGACCTAATTGTGGCCTTCCAGTACCTAAAGCCAACAAGAAAGATGGAGAGCGAATTTTACAAGGATGACAGGACAAGGGGGAATGGCTTCTCACTGACAGAGGGTAGCTTTAGACTAGAAATTAGAAAGAAATTCCTCCCTGTGAGGGTGGTGAGGCCCTGGCCCAGGTTGCCCAGAGAAGCTGTGGCTGCCCCTGGATCCCTGGAAGTGTCTAAGGCCAGGTTGGATGGGGCTCAGAGCAACTTGGGATAGTGGAAGGTGCCTCTGTCTATGGAAGGGGGTTTGGAACTGGATAAGTTCTAAGCCCTTCCAACCCAAACCATTCTGTAATTCTATGGAAAGAACAAAGGACACTGTTTGGTGCTGCCCCTCTTGGTGCAGGAGGTGGCCAAGTCCCTGGACCCATGAGGATCCCCCTAGCTGTGTGCTGCACTGGGAGGAGGATGGGAGAGCAACTTCTCTTTGAGTCTAGATGGGAGAGCACTAGGAAGCAGAGCAGCCTGGGCATGGGGAAATCCGGGGTCCTCCCTCATCTTTGTGCATTCCTGTCCCCGGGTGAAACTTCCTGACATATCAGGGAAGTCTCTCCACTGCTCCCAGCTCCACCAACAGAGCAGGATGTGGCCCCATGGTCCCACGCAGCCCAGCTGTTTCCATACTCCCCTCCTTCTTCCCCAGGTGAGTCTCCAAGAAGGAACTTCCCACCAAGAACAGACTTGCCTCGCTCCCAGGGAAGGGAATCTGCACCCTCGCTTGGCTCAAGGATTGGCTCCTGCTCAGAAGGATCCAGGCTTTCCGTGAGCTCCTGCCTGGTGAGGGGCAGCTGTCGGGGCTGGGCTCCTCTTCCTCCTGGCCCACGCAGTGGGGTGAGTGCCTGGCACACGGCTCCTGTTCAGGCAGTTCCTTAGCAAAGGAATGTTCCTTGGCTGTGGGAACAGCACCAGAAGAGCAGGTGGGCTCCCAAGAAGGATGTTTTTCCCTCTTTCCTTGGCTTGAGTTGGCCAGCACTGCCCGTGCCGTGTCCTGGAAGCAGAGGCTGGTTCCAGGGGAATTTTATCACCCTCCTTCACCTGTTGTTGTCTTCAGAAAATACCAGTAGATAAGGCTCAACAATCCAACCCCCAAGTGCAACGTGGCTGCTGAGCCCCTCATGAGAGTGACCTCACACAAATTCTCCTGAGCCAGGTCTTTCAGAATAAAACTGAGTTTCAGAGAAATCAGAAAAAGACACCAAAACCACCGGAACATGAACCAAAACTCAGCCCCCCAAGTGGCTCCTGTATGTTCTCATTCCATCTTTGCTCTGCTGTCAGACACCAAACCATCTACTCTTGCACCTCACCTCCCATGCACCCAAAGGTCCTGCCCAAGGCAGGCTGTGCTCACATGGGCAGTCCATACACACCTCCCGGGAATGCTGCATACACCACAGGACTCGTGGGGATCAACGCTGATCTCCACACTCACTAAACCCGAAGAAAGGGACTCTTTGTTTCTCAAAAATCTGCAGAAATACTGAACTCAGCAAAATTCTCACCCTTCCTGCACCAGTAAGTGATGGATAAATGTTATTTTAGATCAAAGGAAGATGGGAATGGCTGGATCAGACCTAAAGCCCATCCAGCCCACCTCTGCCTCTGGCATTAAGTCCCACCAGATGTTCGAGAGGAAGGTGCAAAACCTCCTTGGCCCGTAGGCAGAAAATAATCTGCCTGAGCAGGACTTCTGATCATCCCCACAAGGGCACAGGAGCAAGTCCAGTGGCTTTGCTGGTCAAGACCAGTGGGATATGGATGGGATTCACACGAGCTCGTTCAAAGACCAGCGGTAGGGGGGCAGATTATGGAGAGAGAGAGATGAAAGACTTCCTTTAGTGACTCAAAAGGAGAGTCCATCTCTGCTCTGAATCATCCTGGGGAAAAGCTGATCCCTCTTCATCAACCAAATATGGAGTTCAGGGCCGTTGGCCTTCAGTTTGATGTTTTAAACACCTCAAATTAGGTTGGATGCACCATCAGAAAGAGTTTCAGCTTCAGCAACATCCCTCCATAGGGACCTCCCTTAGAGGCCTCCCTCAAACATGAAATCTGTCACCACGAAGGTGCAGATCACAGATGAGAGTGAGATGGCATCCGGCAAAGAGCTGAATTTAGGAAGAAAAGCCCTGTTTTACAAAGCTCTACAGTAACATTCCAGATTAACAACAGAAATTCTTCACAGAAGACTGTGCAGCATCAGAAACTGCAGAAAAGCATCTGCTGACAGCACCTTGAAGAACTGACACCTCCACCACATCACTCCTGGCAGAGTTGTGTGACCTCAGGAGAGTCACTTCCAGTTTGAATTTCAGCTTCTCCCTCTTTATAGTGAGAATAAAGATCACAGAATTGTAGAACAGTTCAGATTGGAAGGGACCTTAAAGCTCATCTCATCCCACCCCCTGCCATGGGCAGGGACACCTTCCACTAGCCCAGGTTGCTCCAAGGCCCGTCCAACCTGGCCTTGGACACTTCCAGGGATCCAGGGGCAGCCACAGCTTCTCTGGGCAACCTGTGCCAGGGCCTCCCCACCCTCACAGGGAACAATTTCTTTGTAATTTCTAATCTAAGGCTCTGTCAGTGGGAAGTCATTGCCCCTTGTCCTGCCACTGCAGGTCCTACATGAGTTGTTCAACCTCCTTGGTAAAAACCTGGTGACCTGCTGATGAAATAAGTCCTGATGGATTAATGGAATTACTAATGGAAAGCGGAGGAAATACCAGTTGCAAGACACTGAAAAATCCAAACCTGCCCACGGGCAGCGTTTCCTGCCACAGTGATGCACCGGGGGCTGAGGATGACACAAGCAACGCCCTCGTGACGTAGTGACCCGGAGCTCCCGGCACGCCACGAGAGATCCCAGCAAGTCTGAGCAGCAGCCGCCACGCTTGGTCCAGCACGGCTCCAGAAACACGAGCATTGAGGCGCTCGTGGAGTGACTTCAAAGGCATTCTGACATCAGCAAAGCCACCGGCAGGGCCCCGCCGCAGGTCTGCCGAGTTTCACACCCTGTGCTCCGGCAGCAATTATCAGAGCCCTTGAGTCACGGAGCCTCACTGACCGTCACTGAGCGCTTCCTTTGTCCGGCGTGGAAGGATGCCCAGGCAGAAATATCTGACTTTCACATCTCACTCTCTTTGCTCACAGAGCTTCCTACACAGCAGGCTCTGTTGCTGGGCTATTGGGAATTTTTGTCCCCGGCTCCTTGACGTGATCCTTTTCATACAGAAAACCCTGACTCATGAAGCCGTGACGTTGAATGTGCTGCTGTGTAAGGCCTGACACAATGAGACACTTGGCACTCGCTTGCTCCGAACCCAGCCAAGAGGAATATATGTATTTTTCAGAACTGAATACTCCGATTTTCTACTTTTAAGGAATAGGGAAGCCTTAGCGAAGCCGTAGCAATGAGGGTCACCCAAATACAGTCAATGTCTCCCACTGGATGGTTAAATAAGCAAAATGAAAAAATAATGGTTTTCTCTTTTCTTTTGCAATCAGTGGCCAAATATGCTGCTTCTCTTCCGGAATGAGCAGCTGCCAATTTCGGAGAAGAAAATCTCTTGTAGCCAAGTAGCTCAGCTCTTACATTCTCTCAAACAGCCTGGGAAAAGGAAAGCCGGCCAGCCAGTCGGCTAAATAATTTTTGGAAATAAGTAGGTAATGGCCCTCTGACACACCACCACCATGGCAAGTTTACTTGCAGGCTGACGTCTCTTTTAAAGCAGAAAACTGACACATCCATGTCAAGTCCTTCACAGAAACTTTGTGAGTTGACTGTGGGTCCGATTTCCAAGTCACCATAAGCTTTTAAGCACACAAAGCTTTCCCAAAATTAATACACGCTGCAAAGTATCTTTGGATGAGCCCATCTGGCCTTATCCAAAATGCACAGGAGTACTAAGAGTGCCTGGGTTTTTTTGGATATTCCTGCCCTGAAGCTTCCAGTTAAAATCTCTGTGCAGCACCTTAAAAATAGAAAGAACATGATGTCAGGTCCTGATTCTTTTTTCACTTCAGTGTAATTTCAGTACACAGGCAAGAAAACCAGGTAACAGCCAACCAGCCACCAGCCAAGGGAAGTATTTGGTTGTGTACAGGCAACTCGGCCTTGCCTGGGTGTCCTGCTTACCAAAATCTTCCAGCTGCTGAAGCCTGCACTGATTCACCACCTCTTTGCCATGGAGTAACACCAAACTGTTCTCGAGGAGGTTTTCTGTTGTGCTACAAGTCTCCTGCTCCTCTTGAAATCGGTCAACATGGAGTTTGGTGCCAAAATAAGAGGTTCTTGCCCCACAGACCATTCCCATCATCAGCTGTGGGATGAGCTGGGTCAGGGAAAGGTTCTGGATGAAAACTAACCCATCCCACGGGCATCTGATCTGAGCTTTCAGCAGAACACACAGGTAATGCAGGTCCTACCTACCCGTGCTGTCCCTTCCCAACTCTCTGCTGAGGAGACACAGATGGGAACCAGAGCCCTGCTGAAGGGGGATTGTAGGGCCTCAGAGGAATAATCAGTGGCAAGTAACTGCCTTCACTGGATGAGATCCAGTCTGCAATGAATGGGGGGGAAATACTGGGACTGGAAAATGGGAATTCTCCCACTCTGCCCCCTCAGGTGAGACCCCCCTACCAAGCTGCTCCAGCCCTGAGGGAACAGCACAGGAAGGACGTGGAGCTGATGGAGAGGGTCCAGAGGAGGCCATGGAGATGCTCCAAGGGCTGGAGCCCCTCTGCTCTGGAGCCAGGCTGGGAGAGCTGGGGGGGTTCGCCTGGAGAAGAGAAGGCTCCAGGGAGACCTGAGAGCCCCTTCCAGGGCCTAAAGGGGCTCCAGGAGAGCTGAAGAGGGACTAGGGACAAGGGATGGAGGGACAGGACACAGGGAATGGCTTCCCACTGCCAGAGGGCAGGGATAGATGGGATACTGGGAGAAATCCCTCCCTGTGAGGGTGGTGAGGCCCTGGCACAGGTTGCCCAGAGAAGCTGTGGCTGCCCCGGATCCCTGGAAGTGTCCAAGGCCAGGTCGGATGGGGCTTGGAGCAACCTGGGCTAGTGGAAGGTGTCCCTGCCCATGGCAGGGGGTGGGATGAGATGAGCTTTAAGGTCCCTTCCCACCCAACTCATGCTGTGATTCCATGCCTGGAGAGCTGTAGCAGAGGACAGATGCAGATGTGGGAGCAGAGCTCAGCAAAGGCCTCACTTGCCAGGGTGGAACAGTAAAGAGAAAAAATGCAATCTTTTTTTGCATGTAAGCAGAGTTCCCTCACTCTGAAATGATTGGTTAGTAATGGAACTGCATCCTGTGAGGCTTTTTATTAATGCTGAGGAAGCACCTAGAAACATCCAACAAGATCAAAGCCCTGTAACAGCAGCTCCTGCAAAGGCTCCTGAGGTGGCTCCTGCCCCAAAGCACTCTCTGTGTGGGGAGGAGGGGGAAGGAGGGATCCTTCCCCAAACCACTGAACTCCCCCACAGCGAGGCCTCCCACATCCCAGCGCTGTTCCTCACCCACAGGGACATGCAGCTTCCATTTACTGGCTGGGCTGAACTTTGAAGGAGTAGTGTTCAGGGACAAAAGGCGACTGTGCCCCCGGCTCTCCTGCCGAGGCCCCACCTGCTCGCACTGACATTCAGGGAGCTGAGGCTGGCAGAGCCTTGGGCATATTCTCGCCAACTCCAAATGCCACTTTGTTTTCTAGAGACACCATTTTCCTGTGTTTTAGACAGTCTTACCCTCTGTTACTGAAAAAAGGTCTGTGTGTGATTCAAGGTCAATTTACTGCACAAAGGACTTGGTTTCCTGTTATCAAGCCCAGACTTTCATCAGAGTAAACATCCCCTTGCTGCACGTCCTGCAGAGAAACACAAGTAGCATGAACAGAATATACCATGACATGCTTGGAAAAGAAACCAGTACCTTGTATTTGACAACCACATCCCTCTTCTCCCTCTGGGGTTTGCTCAAAGCCCTCCAGGGCAGCTCTGGGGGCTTTCCTTGGCAGCCATAGCCCGTGAACCTTCCTGAAAGATGTTATGTCATAGAATCATGGAATGGTTTGGGTTAGAAGGGACCTTAAAGCCCATCTCATTCCACCTCCTGCCATGGGCAGGGGCACCTTCCACTAGACGAGGTCACTCCAAGTTTATCCAACCTGGCCTTGGACACTGACAGGGATGGGAGTGTTGAATCCACTGACCACAGCCAGAGTATTTTCATTCCTACTTTTCTAGCATAGAGCCAACTCCAGAGCAAGGTATTGACACAACCAGCCAATCAATCCTGCATCAGAACAGTAGGTCATTGATGCTGCGGGAAATGCCAAACAGGCACATCTGGCACATGGATACCCAGGGTGGCGTTTCCTATGGAAAACTCTTGTGAGCCTTCGGAATCTCAGCCTCCGCTCAAAGGAAAGATCTATGTGCCAAGCAGACTTAAATTAGCCTTGGAAAACTGATTATGGAAAATGTGCCAGCTCAGATGCAAATCCCTCTTACTTACCTCGTGATGACAACAAAAGCCTGGTGAAATTTTACTCATCCATTAACAGAAAAGACTTTGCCCAGCGACACACGTGGGTGGGATTCCAGCAGGGTGACATTATGCTTTTGGCATGAGGACCTTGGCCCCCCCCAAGCATGGCAGCCCTGTGGCATGACAAAGGCAGGCCACAGCCACATACTTTACCTGCTGACTCAAGAGGAAGAATGCAGAACCTACAAAAATTAGAGTCCCAGCCAAAATCCCAAGATGGTAATCTCACGGAACAGCCCCTCAGGTAAAAGATTTATGATTAGAATTACACTCATGAAAGCACTGGCTGATTTCTAATCACCTTTACAACAAGGTATAGGCAAGGCATTTCACTGGTATCGCTTCCAAAATCCACTGGAGGGAAAAAAATGATCACTCAGATCATAGGGACAGTGTTACAGTGATTTTTGTTTCACCACCATGAATAGAGGCCCCTCCACAGTCCACTGGAATCAGTGACAAATCTCTCCTGTTTTAAGCACGAAATCATCTTTGTTTCTCCTGCTCCTGTGTCATGTTTCATTTCTCCTCTCTGCTGTCCTTCCAAAACCGAAACAGCAGCAGCAATCAGATCAGATGACTTCCTAGATCACACGTAGCACTGGAAATCCCAAAAGAATCCTCTGTTTTCAGGTGCAAAACAAATGTTGACACCTGTCCATCCACTTCCCGTGCAGCACCAGGGGCTGGGGTTATTTTCTTGTAGAGGACAGTGCATTTAAGGATGTGGTTGAGACAAAGCGTTTTCCGTTTGACTTCAGTTTGACTTTCAGTTTGAAGCAGAGAGACTTCTTCTTGTTAAACACCATCCCAGAAACAAGGAAGGATTTCCAGAAGCACGGTCGACCTGCCTGTGGCTCGGCAGGTCGGGGATATCCACATCAAAGCTATCAAAGAGCCCATGGGCGCGATAAACGAGAACGGCTTCCCCTCCTTCACTCATTTTCTGAAAAACCCCACGGAGCATTCACTTTTCCCTTCAAGAATGTTCCCAATATTCTGGGTTTTTAAGTGGTTCCTAATCTTAATTGCTGTTGGGATCTTCGGGTGATCAAAGCAAGGGTGGCTGGGGTTCTTTGTATTACTCACATTAGCGCCAGGATCACATATTCATTTATTTGGGTTGAAGAGGTACCAGTCTCCTTTCACTGCATGCACACAATTACTGTAAGCATGCAGGGGACTTGCCAAATGATGCATGAGGGGAGGAGGAGAATCTTTGAAGAAAATTGTTCAAACGTAATTTAGTTCACTAATTGGCAAGGGACCGTTACTAACGAATTGCTTCTGTTTTATGTCAGGAGTGAATCAGGTTGATGATGTGTAACATACATTAAGTCAGTTAATGAGTATTAACTAGAAATGCGACTGAAACACAAGAAAAAGGGTTTTTTCACCTTTAGCCAGCCAAGCAGAATTGCTAATAAATAAAAGGATATGTGTAAGTCACTTAGATGATTCCAATCTGCAGTGGAAAGACTTTTCTTAGAATCTGATGGTAACCACAAGTTTGTGGGAAAGAAAATCAGACGCTTACTGCTGCAGTTCATCAACACTTACTTTATTTCTAACCAAGCCTGAAATGAAAATGACTAAAAGTCATTACCGTAAAATACCTGATTAGGACCCAGTGTGAGCTGAGACAATGAGCCCTGGCCATGGCTACGGGGCCAGGGCACCGTGTGGGCCACTGAGCCATGTGTTCACCTCGTGGGGCTGTGTGTGCTCTTACACACACACCTCGCTGGGCTTTCCCCGGGGGCAGGACACTTGGCATCTCCCGGTCTGCACTGGGCAGGTTCCAGTGCCCCAAGCCCTGGGAGTTGTGTGCAAAGGAGGAAGACAACCTTGCTGGAGCAGCTGAAATCCCAGCCACGTTTGCCTATCCCCACGCAGGATGCAATGACACCACATGGCCTGGGGCTGCAGGGATGTGGCACCAGAGCCCAGCGGTGCCAGGGCAGAGCACCGGGAGGTGACGGCAGGCCTGGAGCTGTCCCGTGCAGAGCGGGGGTCACTCGTGGGTGTGCAGCCCTGAGAGCAAACATTGTCACAAGGCCCGGGCACAAGGAAGGCTTATGGCTCGCTCTGCCATGTGAACAAACTGGCTTATTAGGCCATAGGTGCAAAAATGAGAGCACGGGAGGGAAAGTGAGGATAAAATGGAAAACTCCCATCTTCTGCAGGTTTTGTGAAATAGGCACCAGGCCATGAAAACTGCCAGGCACCGCCGGGGGCTCAGGGATGGGCAGGGGGTCTGTCTGCTGTGGGCTGAGGGTAGACAGCTATGGGATTAGGATCACAATCCATCACTTGGCTACCTGGAGGAGGGCAGCAGAAATCTCAGGGGGCTCAGTCTGGGCATTACCTCTGCTCAGTCAGCCAGCTCCAGCTGGGCTTTCACCTCATTCTGGCCAAGCAGAGTAAGAGCAGAAGGGAGATGTGTCAATCCCAGCTCCTGGTAGCTTTAGGCACGGAAAGGCCACTGTTCCAGCAGCAAGAGCCCTCATGTCTGAGGGCCTGAGTGCTGCCACAGCAGAGGACATCACCATGTTAACGGGGACAGGGAACGTGGTGTGCCAAGTGATGGCCCTCGTGGCCAAGGTCCCTCACTCAGATGCCCTGGACACTTGTCAGATACCTGTCAGGTGTTGTTCTCCTTACCTGTATTTGCAGTCACAAGGGACCTTTATGAAGCTGGTTTTAAATGGGTTGTATTGCACCACTATTAATATCACACAGATGCCTGAGCCCCTCGGACATGGGGCTGCTGCTTTAGAAATGAGCTGATAGTACAGCCATGGCAACACTACTTGCAGAGTCACAAAAAAACCATCCGCCACCAGCAGAAAATGTGTATAGATTAGTTTATCTCTTTACTCAGTATAGATAACACCCCTTCCTTGAAATAAAAATCTATGCTCCGGAAACAGTAGATAGGATGGAGTTAAGCACAATCTAAGTGGATCATGAGACTTGGTGCTCTCTGGCACTGACACCTCAGAGTTCATCTTGAAATAGTACCATTAAACACGGGTGACAGAGTGGCACAGGATACTCCAGCCCCAGAGGAGGGAATTTAGCCAGTGAGGGAGGGGTGGGAGGTGTGAGGGAAGGAGGCAGAAGGAAGCATGCAGACACCACTGGCACGGAATTATAAATCCTCAACTTTAGAACATCAAACAAGGGCTGGTGGTTGACAATGTCATGACAATTATGGGGCTTGTTGTCTCTCTGCAATCCAGACTTTTCACGAGACAAACATGCACAAATACACAGGGGATGTGGAAGGGTTAAACACTAGGAGAAGGAAAGGTCTGTACCAGTCAGATGACAGTGCAAACTCACACCTTCCAAAATGTATTCTGTGTCAGAATGAACATAATTTCCTGCTGTTCAGAGGCAGCTTCTCTGGTTCACTGACCTTCCTTTTCTTCTCAGGTCCTGTTACCTCTTCCTGGCTAAAGGCAAGGTTCAGGAGCTTTATCTGCAAGAACCATCAGAAACAGGGATCATTCTCACGGAGCAGGCTCCTGCTACATGAGTTAAAAAGTACAGCTTCCAAAACTGCCATGTGTGTGCCTGGATCCTCTTGGCTTGGCTCCGTGTGATCCTGTTCTCCAGAAAAGCAATTAGGCAAGGAATCAAAACTGGAGTACTGGATGGAACTGGTGGGACTGTGAGAGTTGTGTAAGCAACAAGTTCAGCTTCAGGCACAGGGAATGGGTTTGGTGGCACATGAACAGGACCCATCTTCTCACTGCCAACAGAAAATAGCAGCAGCAAGGAGGTCTTTGAGGAATATAATAGCTGATAGGGCACTGGCTTTTCCACCAACCTCAAGTAATCAGAACATATGGAAAAGAAGGGGAGATTTAGGTCAAATTTGTGGTCACAGCCTGTAAGGAGGAGACACACCGTCCCTCTGTTTGTACATCGGGGAATTCAGCACGAGCCGGTTGATCTGAGACTTTAAAACTACCTGTGAGTCTCTGAAAAATAACTAAGCCAAGCAAGCTTTTTTCCAGAAGGCTTAACTTCCCTCTAGAAGGACACAGACCTCCCCCCAAAATCTTCTGAGCCTACAAACCAAGAGGTTAAAAACCACAGATAAGTCTATGTGAGAATATAAATGAGTCAATGGAACAGGCACTTCAGACAGACCACAGGGAGATGGACAGCCAGGACGACAGCTGAAGTGTTGGCTGTGCCAGGGGACAAACTCACTTATCCTCCTTATCATGTCACATATTTGCATTTTTACAATAATAATCTGGAGCTGCTGAGAGCAACGTGTGTTGTTGCCCACCCAGAAGGGACGAAGCACAGTCTGGCAATGTGACCTCTCTCAGTGGAGCTGAGCTGAAGGGACACACCACAGCACAGAGCTTCGCCTCCAAAACAAAGTTCACTTGGATGACAGTGAGGGAAGGGAGTGCTAACCAAATTCCTGTTCCAGAGCAGGAGTACCTCCCACCAGTGTCACTGCAAAACATGAGGAATCCTGAAACTGAAGCAGCGCAAGCACAAGGAGTTAATGAAGAGCTATTCCAGGATGAATTGTGGAGATGAGCACAAGGTCTCCAGATTACAAGATGTGGTCATTATAGAATTCCCCGCTCACGTCACCAGGGCTTGCTTTCCCTCTGACCTTGGTCTGAGGCTTCGGTAATCTCTGCATAGCAATGGGCTCTCTAATGTGTGAAACAGCTCTGATTAGGGATTAACAGCAAAAGACTTTGAAGCAACCCCCTTCGCCTCTCTAGCCTGTTTCAAATTGTTTTTCTTCCCCTCTTCCCTCCTCTTCATGATGAGCAACACAATATTGCTTAATGCAAAAAGTACAATTTCCTTTCCCTAAAAACAGAGAAAACAAGAATGTGCCAATGGGCTGGGCAGGTTCTCCCTCATGCTGCACACTCAGGCTGACAGAGCCCCCAGTGCTAGCCAGGGCCAGGGTGATGAGTGGGTCTGTGCTGCAGCTCCTGACCTGATATCCAGCTGCTCCAAAGGGCATTTTAGGCACCTATTTAATTTCCCCTCCCTGGCATGGTTTTAACCTGTCTTCTTCCTTTTTTTGAAGGAAAGGGCCCAGAGCAGGAAACGCTGCATCCAAAGCCTCTGCAGTGCTAGCACAGCTGCAGGGTTTGTCCCTGTCCCACTGGCCACACAACAAAGCAGGGTGATGATTCCCAGTATTCCAGCCCCAGTCACCTGGATGAGGCGGCTCTCCTTCTATTTTAGCCTAAACAGCATTAGCAAGAGCTGGTGCTTGTATTTCCTCTATTGAGGAATGGATCTTCCCCAGCCCAGACAGCTCCTCCATGAGGATCTGACTCCTTTGCTATCCCTCCCGAATTTTCTGCACGGATGGGATACTTCTGAGGCCACGAGCAGCTGCTCACGCTCCAACTCTCCCCAGTTTTCCTGCCCTTGACCACAGGCAGCACGAGCACCTCACAGGAACCTGTGATGAGGAGTCAAAACATCCATGGAAGCCATCAAGGGCTCTAGACAAGCACTGCTCATCTATTGAGTGAATCAGATGTCAACAGGGAGAGGTATTTCACCGAAGACAACATGCCCTGGCCTGTCCCTGCCCAGCTACAAGTTCATGGAGGAACTCGGAGCCAGGAACAGACCCCAAGTCCAATTTCAGCTCCCATCCTTAACCAAACACTCCAGCTTCTTCGTCAGAAACATCGCTCTAAATGGGATTAAGTCAGATTCTGTGTATGTTTATTTGACTTGAACCAGAAAGTAAACCTCTTCAACGGTGTGGTGAGAAGCAGGAAATCCCTCCCATTGACTAAACATACAATCAAAGCTTCCAGAAGTTCATTAATTCTAATTTTTCCCATGCACTGGGATGCTTGAGTCGAATAACTGATGGCAGAGCCTGCACTGTGTGAAGGCTGCTTTTCCTCTTACACAACCCTAGCTCCAGGGATGAGCCAGCTGCTGTAAAAGCAGGTAGGAAAAGGTGCAGGCTCTTGCACGCTCACCCTGCACAGGGACCATGCTGACAGGTGGGACAAGTCCAGATCAAGTAGCAAAGGCAGGAACAGATCCATGACCTCCTGACTCCGAGTCCCAGGAGAAGTTCAGGGTCTGGGTCACAGCACGAACACACAGTGGCTCTGAATCTCCTGCTGTACAGCACTGAAGTATGTGTAAAAAAGTAACACTTTGCGGCAGGAATTTTTCTGTAAAACTGCAGCTCACTTGTGAATCATACAAGTGTTACTAATTTCTGGCATCGAGCTCAGGACAGCTGCGCGTTGTCTGGAGGAGATATCAGGCTAAAAATAGATTAGACTTAGATTAAAGCCTTCCCAAGGCAGACTGGTGGACCAAACAGCATGAGCAGACCACAGCCACACTGCTATTCTTAGATAGACACAATCAGGACCCAGTTTCATGCTTTGCAATTTGCAATCCCCAGTGTCCCCAAGTATTCCAGCTGAAAATTCCCAGCATAAATCGAAGCAAATTTACAGCTCTCCTGACGTGGTTTTTGCTTCCCAGGGCATCCTTATGCAGAGCAGCTAAAATTGCACAAGAGCATTCGGCTGTGTCCCTCTTTGTCCCTGGCCTGCCCCATGCTGAGGTTTGGCACTTGGCAAATTTTCTGCCCTCAGAAATGTTCCCTTTGTCTGGGACATGGAGGGTTTTGTTTGGTACCTTGTAACTATCCCGACAAATTCAGAAGCACATCCATGTCAAAAGAAGTGCAGTTCCATCGAGCAAGCTGGAAGAATAAGGACTGAGATACAAGCTTTTACTGCTGAAAAAAGGCAGAGTGACCCTCAGGTGTGAGGGCAACAGCTTGTGCAGGGGACTCTCATCAGAATCAGAGTGACCCAGTGCCTGAGGCATCCTGTGATTTCAACTGCAGCTACCGCTGACTCAGCAGCACAGCAAACTCCTGACACTTCCAAAAATCAAGCCAGTGACTCTTTAAATTGGTCCCTGAGACCTGAGGCGTGGGCTGGTGAGGGCAGTAATTCCCACCTGCTCCCTGACAGCTGGCTGCTCCATGATTTTCCAGCAAAAATCAAAGTTCACAGGACACATCATGGTGTCAGTGAAAGGAGACCGGAGATGGACACAAATGGACTCACAGAATCACGGAATCACAGCCTGGTTTGGGTTGGAAGGGACCTTAAAGCTCATCTAGTTCCTCCCCTTGACGTGGGCAGGGACACCTTCCACTAGACCAGGTTTCTCCAACCTGGCCTTGGACACTTCCAGGGAAATACAAGAAATTCCATTTAAACATAAGGACAAACTTGTTATTTTTTTTACTGTGAGGGCAACCAAAGACTGGCATAAGTTGTCCAGGGAGGTTGTGGAGCCTCCATCCTTGGAGTGGACAAAGCCCTGAGAGCCCTGTTCCCCTCCCGTGCTCTGAGCAGGTTGGTTGGACACTCCAATCTCCAGTTCCTGACCTCGCTGGATCTGTGGAGGCGGCTCTGTGGGCTCAGCACTGGGCTCCATCAGTTTCCAGTAATGTGGTCACACTGACATCAGTGGAATTACTCCTGATTTCATCTCTGTACCCATGGGGGACGCTCATGCTGGTTAGCAGGACAGCCAGCTGATGCAGGTGGGCCTCACTGCTGCGGAAACTGGCCACGTTTTTGTGCCCAGGAAGCCACGACAACACATCAGTGACTCCCACCGGTCCTCAGCTCACTCTCCAACCTTTGCCATTCAGCTCCATCTCTTTGTCTCACAGCCCGCTCTGCACCTCCTGTGTCTTGTAGCTTTTAAAGGACTAATGAACAGATTTTTCCAGAGTATAAAAGAAAACGCTTAAAAAATACCTGCTGAAAGACTAAATTATCACTTTCTCTCCTACTGATCTCTTCCAGGGCCCTCAATCACATTGTACACTTCCATGATGGACATTCTGATTGCTACAGTCACAATCCAACCCACTTCCCAAATCCTGTATGATTCCAGCACTGGAATTCTCCACTGAGGAGAAGCAAGGCCATGGACACTCCTGCCTACTAGGCTGCTACCCAACAGTCCCTCCTGGGATATTAGATCTGTCCAACCTTAATTTATGTGGATTTCTCCAGGGGGTCTGGTTGCTAGTATGAATATATGGAATGGCAGCCAGCATGGAAGCACCACATCTTCCCAGGGATGTCCCCAGGGGAGCTGTCAGGGAATCTGAGGGCACAAGGGTTAAATCTCCCTGGATCTGTGGGGTGATGGGCCTCACCTCTGCCCTCAGGGATCACTAGGAAACTGTTTCCTGCACACTAGACAGGGATAACTCATGGAAGGGATGAATGGCCCCAAGATACAGCTGAGTATCTGACGTGAACTGAGAGAAGCCAGGAATTTCCTGACCTCCCTGTCTCACTCCTCCCAGAATGACCTGAGCTCACAGGAAGGAGAGGCAAGCTCATCTCTGAATCGTTCTCTCTTCACTGCTTGGGTCTGTGTAGCTTCAGCTGGTTTGGAGGAGAAAATGTTCTGGGAACTTCTCATCAGATACAGCTCTTGATGGACAGTTAGAGATAAACCTTGCTTCTCTTTCTTCTTTTCTGCAAAAGTTCAAGATAATGACATTGCCACAGAAAAATGCTTTGCTATTGCTCTGCACATGGCAGATCTCACCCTTCGACTGCCTCCTGTCATGGCACTTTTGGACGTGCTTTGCCTGGGAAAAATCAGACAACAAAGGTCTTGATCTCCAAGCTGTTACTTGCAATTGAGCCCACTTGTGCTGACCTTCATTTCCAGCCAGAAGCTGTGTAGGACACGGCAGCTCAGCGAGGCACAGGAATCATGGAATGGGTTGGTTGGGAAAGGACCTTAAAGTTCATCCCCTCCCACCCCTTGCCATGGGCAGGGACACCTTCCACTGACCAGGTTGGTCCAACCTGGGCTTGGACACTTCCAGGGATCCAGGGGCAGCCACAGCTTCTCTGGGCAACCTGGGCCAGGGCCTCCCCACTCTCCCCGGGAAGGATTTCTTCCCAATATCCCATCTATCCCTGCCCTCTGGCAGTGGGAAGCCATTCCCTGTGTCCTGTCCCTCCATCCCTTGTCCCAGGTCCCTCTCCAGCTCTCCTGGAGACCTTCTAGGCACTGGAAGGGGCTCTCAGGTCTCCATCAGGGTAACCATGGACCTGGGCACCAACAGGATACTGATCCCTGGCAAACACAACAGGTATCACTGTGTCATCCATGAAACTCTGTTTCCATGCTGGCTTCCATCATTGCCACAGTGCCTTGGAGACAGAAGCCATGGCCAGGTAGCCAAGGAGCAGCAGCTGGAGGCCAGACAGACTGTCCTGTGAGAGCTAAACCAGCACTGATTTACAACCCTGAGGTATGAAAGTCTCCCCAGACATCCCAGTGCAGACAGCTCCCATTAGCAGAGCTGATCCACATGGCAGGAGCAGGGCTCCAGCAGGCAGAGAATTCCCGAGCACACCCCTGAGCTAGCACTGATCCCAACTGCTCTGTCCACACAGTGCCAAGTGTCAGCATGTTCCCCATGTCCCACAGCAGTCTATAAGCACAGCCAGTGTAGCAGCAGGAGCAGTGTCTGGTGGTAGCTAATGAATCCAGAAACTTGGGAGGCAGAGCTGCCTTGTGCTGTGCTGATCCAGCCACACCATTCCCAGCTCGGGTGCAGGGCGATCCAAGGCTCTCTGCACGGCTGCCTCGCTGTGCTCCAAGGACCACCCCAGAACTTCAGCCCACAGCTTCCTGACAGGAGATAAAAGCCTGCAGAGGCGTTCACATGGTCAGATTTTACTCATCTTCTAGTTCTGTTTCCTTCCAAACTCATTCCACTGCAGCATGTTTGCTTACACGAAGACAAAGCTGACCAAAACCAATTTTCAGGACAAGAACATTAAAGGATTCAGAAAAGGATAAAGGAGTTTGCTGAAGAACTCAAGAAGTTATTCCAAGTCAGTGCAGGACCTCACTCTCATCAGATTTCTACAAGTTAAACCAATGGGCACTATTTTCCCCAACTCTTCCCAACTCCTAGAATTCCAGGGAAAAATAGGAAGATGCACAAACATAACACAGGGGGACAAATCCTTGGCTGATGCAATCACTCCTGAAGCCAGCAGAGGTGGGCTAATTTACATGCTGGTGTCTAACTCTGGATGATTAAGCACAGAGATGCTCTGCTGGAAAAGGGCAATCTCTCATTTGATCCCCAGGATCATCAATCAGGAGATTGCAGATAACAAGCCAGTGGAGTACATGGAAATTTTTTCCCAATCTGTAAAGCCCTGCCAGAGACTCTCCGTGGCCATTCCCAAAGCCCAGTTCCAGTTCTCACTGGGCAGGAAGAGCTGCTCCTCCTTTGGCAGATCCGCATCCTCCGCCTCTCACATGTCGATTAGATAAAAATAAGCCTTTAATACTTTCATTCCTGGTTTTCCTGAAGAGCTATAGGTCAGGAAGATAGTGACCAATAAACGCAAGTCCAATAGCACAGTTTTTATTTTTGGTAACCAAGGAATCAGAAGGATTCACTCCAGATGAAGGGCAGAAATGTGCTCCCCCACATTTCCAGAAGCAACTTGTGACTGTGGGTAACGGTTTCGAACTCAGAACTTCTTGAATACCAAATCCTTGTGCAAAGAGCTATTTCTGTGACACTCCAAATTGTTTTGGTGAGTTCAGAAAATTTTGGCATTCACACCCCAACCTAACAGCTGGAAAACACTATTAATAGTGTCAGGATAGTAACAAGGTGTTCACATTCGTAGCCCAAAGGTCTGTTCCAACCCATCTTACTTGTACTTGACCCTGTCAGATAACACCTAACTCAGACCTCCCATCCACCCAAGCTTCTCCTCATTTTTTAAGACCAACTTCACTCATCAGCTTGGCTTCCTGATTCAAGTGGAATACACAATGGTCATTTGTTTTAACCACTTCCTTCACAAAAGAAGGGAAAGTCCCTCTCATATGGAAAAGAGTGTCAAATTTTTATTAGCACAGGTTTTACAGTGATGATTCTAACTACTGCCTTGACTTTGTTTTTCCCTAAACCCAGTGAAATATTAGCCAGCTTTGAAGTAATGAGGTTTTAAAAATAGTATCAAAGAATACATTAAGAAAACCCTCTCCCACGCAGAATCTACCAGGCAGAGGGCTTGGGATTATTTTTTTTTAAAGTCTTTGGAAGCATATGATGGATAAAGTGATCCTTCCATTTTTCAGCAACTAATGCTGTTTCCACCACCTTCAGACACTCTCACTCCTGCTACCGAATTTTAATGAAATTCACATGCTGAGAGTGAGAGAGAGAAGTGTCTGGTCCTCTGCTTACCATCGTAACAGCCCCAAAAGAAGGTCAGAGCATGAATCAGTGGGACAACCATGAGCTACAAACAAAAAAGGCTCCTGTTTTCACACAGACGACAGAATAAACAATGATGAGAAGGAAACCGGAGGATGTGACATGAAAAAAAAATGTGGTTAAAGTTTGAAAAATACCAGCCTAGGCACAGAAGTTCATTTCTAAGATCCAGAGTCAAGGCAAATACCTCGCAGATGCCTTTAGAATGACACGGTGAGTGCAGTCTGCAGTTGCTGTCTGGGTTAGACACCCCGGGATTCTTTTCAACAGAGGCGGGGAAAATTTTAGTAGCAATTTCCTACTCTCGTTAACTTACCCTGTAAAGATGCAGTTTCTGACCATTCAAGCTCACATGATTCTCTGCTAATTTGAATGGGAGAAGGATCAAGTGGCAAGGCTGGTGGGTATTCAGAGATTTGCCCTGTCACTGAGAAAACCTCTGCACATGCCCATGAATTCGGGCTCTGATTGTGACTCAGGGTTTGGCCTGGGCAGCCCTCAGGATGGGATTAACATCACATCACTTGTCTAAGATGACATGTCTGGTCTACCCCAGTTCTTTGGGTTGCCCCAACAACCACCAAAAGAGAGATCAGTACCCCCAGGGGATAATTCTTCCTATCCCACAGAGGCAGCCAAAAAGGGATAGGATTCAGTAAGTACCTGTGACTCACAGGTAAAGACAGGCTGGAAGCAAGACAGGAGAGGTGAAGACCATATAGGGCAACAGACAAACCTAAAATAGGGTGGTGATTTCAGACCCTTCACCCAAACCCCCACACAGGTAAAGCAGTGTGGCTGGGACAGTGACAGGTTTAGTCTGTGTTGTAATTCACAGGTGCCAACTCCAGGGAACAGAACCCATCTCTGGTACTGGATGTATGAAATAAGCTGATCTTGAAAAGCTTCTTCCCAGTTCATGCTTATATCCCTCTGGCCCAATACTCTGTAGCCTCTATGTATTGTGATCCTGCACAATAAATCCACTAATGTTAGTGAATCTCGTGCCATCCTTGACGACACAATGATCCCTGGCAATGAACTCCACCTTGGAACCACTAAAGTTTCCTCACCTGCTGGGATGCCCTCGAGCAAGGCATCCTGCCTGTCTCCTTTTTTCCTGCCTTCTTTCTACCTGCAATCCAAACAGCAAAGCAAAATTAGCTTCAAAGACTTTAACTAAAAAAAAAAAAGCCAATCCAGAAGCCTGGCTAAACCACTGGGGCAAAATCCCATGAAACTGTGTAACCTTTGCTCCCAGGAACTGCCAGCACTGGCAGCTTATTCCCAGAGAGGTGTAAGAATTAAGTGTCATCTGAACATGCATCACATCAGCTTGCAGCAACTCTATCCGTTAAACTGTATTTTAACCTGGTTTCTAAGAAAACAAAGCTTATGTTTGCATATGCCCCTAAGTGTGAGGGGTGGGGGAAAGGAGGGGAGATCTCCCCCGAGTACTAATAATTAACCTTTTAGACAGTTTCAATAAAATTTGAAGGGGTCTCCAAAGCAATTTCATGAAAGCAGTTACAGGAGGAGGATCGTGTTAATATCCCCAGTGACAAAGGTGGCAGCATGAGTTGTTATTAGTCGTTGGAGAACCTGCAGGAGAAAGACCTGCAAAGGTGACTCCACAGGCAGAGAAGCTGCTTTATATCCTGCTGGCTGGTGATCCCAGGAATGCTATTTACCATTTTGTCACTAGATGGTATTGTTCCACAGGCTATATCCCAGCGCCTCAAAGGTCAGACACAGCGTGATATAGCAGAGGCTGGGATACTTGAAGGGAGAGAAGAGGCTTTTCTTTCATGTATTTTCATGTATGGAAGTTATTAGCAAAAATCAAACTGTAACAGCTAAAGAGCTCTGGTGAACATGGAGATAAAGTAACACAGTTTTGATGATCTGGGCATTTCCTCCATATCTGAAAGAAACTGCTGAGATAAAGAGGTGGAAAGATACCGATACAAAATTAAATGTTAAGAAACCAAGCATATACAAGACCTTCAGTACAGTTCAGGCTGATCTGACACAAAATTCAAACAACCTCAGTTTATCTATTTCAACATGAGTGAGAAAACTTAAATATTATACTGAGATACGGTCAGGAGCAGAAGCTCCTTTAGTTCCGAAACTGGACATTTACCTGCATCTTGAAGGCAAAAAGAAGATGCTTCCATTTTCCTGCCTGGGTGTGTGTCATTTTTGTTCCCTTCATGCTCTCTTGAATCTACGCTGACAGGGAGAGAGTGATTCTGTAAAGCAAGTGATGTGTTGTCTTAATAGTGTAATCTAAAAAATATGGCCAGGTGGTAAATCCATAAACCCCAAAATGTTTCTTTTAAGGAGAGTTTTGCTAAATAAATTCTGTTCCTGCAGTGAGAACTGAACAGAGCTATTTCTATACCTTGGTGCTCCCTTCCTCTTCCTCCTCCTCACAGTCTAACCCTTGGTGGGAGATCTCAGTAGGGCCTCTCTTCTGGATCAGCTTGCTGTGAGCCTTCCTCATCCTCTTCTTCTCAGTTGTCACTCTCACTTTCATGAGGTGGAAGTCGGTGGAGACTGACCCCACCCTCAGGTTGACAGGATCCCCCCCGAACAACAGGTCACCAGGGGTGGCATCTTCCTTAAAGCCAGGGGGCTGGTAATCTTTGGGAGTGACTGCACAGGGAGAGGGAACACACTGGGGTCAGAGAAACCGAGTTCCAGCTCTCCTAAATCTGATTCAGAAAGAACAAGTGTGAACCAGCCTTGAGTAACATCAACTACTAAAAATATTCTGGGGTTTTTTTTTCAGGAAGAAGGGAGAGAATGCAAAGGGGAAAATTAGTTGAGCACATGTTATCAGGGAGCTCAGAGAAAGAATGACTTTAGGATGTTGAGATACCATTAAAGTGCTCAGTCTCTGGAGCAGAACCTGACAGCACCTGTTCCTTAGAAAAACAACCCCTCCAAAGAAAACCCAGGGAAGAATGATATCTTCCTTTCACACTGCATGGCTGTACTTCTTACATGGACATCTTTCTTAAAAAGCATCTGCCATCCCTGTGCCTCAGAAAGATTTACGGTGTTACACCATTTCTCACTGTTATCAGCCAACAGCTCCCATCTCAACTTTCTATGCTTCAATTACTTTACAGGGCTCGTTTCTTACAGAAACTGATGGAAAGGGAATTTTCCCCACCTACCATCGTTGTAGTAGAGGAGTTTCATGGTGAGGGTGATGTCATTGGGCAGTGGCCCCAGGTTCTGCATGAGCAGGTAGAGCTTTCTGAGCAGGAGCCTGCTGGCCTGTTTGATGTCCTCGCTGCACAGCCCAGTCACAAACTCCCTGTGGTTGCTACAACCAGAAGAATAACAGATTTGTTATCCTCAGTCATGAATATTCACGATCTAATTACACACACAGAGCACCCACTGACTTGTTTGAAACCACCAGTGACAAAGCTACAATGTCTTTATGTCATTTCCAGATAAATAGGGAAGTGAAACAGGCTCCAGGGATGGGGAGGCATCCTCAGAACACCCGCTCTGGACTCAAAGGCTTGGCATTTACATTTGAACAGACTTTGGAGCTGGGGCAACAGACCCCATTATACAAATGCCATGAGTCACTTGTTTGAACATGATTAAATTGGATCAAAGGCCCATAAAACAAGTGCCTTTCACCTAAGCAATTTCAGGAATGAGAGGAATGAGCCGAGAATCCCATCTACAGCCGATTCATCACAGGGGCTATTTTCAAGCCCATTCTGCAGTTTGAAGAGAGGCAAATCGCATGTTCTCCCTCAATTCCATGCAAGAAAAACGAGCTCAGAAGCACATTTTTCAGCAGTGATGAAGGGGCATTCCTCTCCCCTCCTTCACTCATCCAAATGTCAGCTGGCTGGGCTAAGCAAACAGTCTAGACTGAGACCCACGGGTGACACAAGTGGGATGAATCGCGCTCTGGAGGAGTTTGTTTCTCTTGACTGCAGAGGTAGATGAGATGAACATTAGATGGCCCAGATGAATCACTGTGTGACTAAGGGACCTGAACTTCCCTAACTTTCAATGAGAAGGGGCCATAAAAATATGTGGTTCCTTCATTACGCATTTGGGAAGACCCCTGACATGGGTGGGTGGCCCCAGGCACAGGCTGGATGGTCCCTAAGGCAGTCACCCCAAACTGCTTCAAAAGCAGTGAGCGGCCCAAGAGAGCAGAGGATCTCAGGGCTGAATCTGACTGAACCACAGCAAGGAACAGCTTCACTGAGACAGATTCCCCCTTCCCGCTGAAGCTCCTTGGCTTGTCATGAAAACATAGTGGCTTGACTTCCCAGAGTATGGAATCATAGGATCATTTAGGTTGGAAAAGACCTCTAAGATTATCAAGTAAAACCGCTGACAGATGCAGGGAATGGTTTTTGGCAGACTCCAAAGTGCCAACATCAAAACTCTGCGGTATTAGATGTGCACTGTGGTCTTAGATTAAATCCTGTATGTTCAGAAATGTACAGCAAGCGAGAGGAAAACGCTGCCAGCGTCTAGGGTGGAATATCCATCACCTTTACAAGCTGGGGGATTAGCAGATCAGAAATGGCAAGGGAAAAGATCACAAGAAAAAAAGAAATGAGACTTCCATAGGAATTAACGGGTCAAGGACTGATTCAATATGGGAATAACACTGTGAATTTGATGCAGGAATGTGTAAAAAAGCAGAAGGAACTGAACCTTGGAAGGACAGGGATCTTATGGCAAGGAATTCCTCTAAAATGCATCTAAAATAAGGCAAAGACCATTTAGGAGAACATTTCCCCTTATCCCTCGGATGTGATGATGCAAACCCACAAAACATCTCTCCTGGAATTATTAACTCCAAGTTTACACATGACAACAACCACTGCAGGTGTAAAAGGCAGCGTTATCAGCCAAGGGAGCTGACAGCAAAGATGACACAATTCTCTGGTCCGTGCCAGAACATGGGATTACTAAGGACTGCAGGGACATGCAGGAGCCTGCCAGGGCACTGCCAGTCCCTGAGGAAACACAGCAGATCCCAGGAATCTGGTGCCCTGGGCTCTGGAGCCTCAGAGCACATACAAACATAACACCAAGATTGCCTGGCCAGCCAGATGGACTCCAAGGGATGCCAAGCTCCATTTGGGGACTGTCCTTGTCTCTAGGAGCTAATGAGTAAGGCTGATTAAAACCCCAAAGTACTCAAGGGCCATCTATTATCTTCCAAATCCCAAATCTCCTCTTCCCCTCAGTGTAGTGAGGACAATGGACAGTAGCTTCAGAGCACAAACAGAGGGCACAGCCAGCAGGACACTCCACACTCAATAATTCAGATTCTGCCAATAGAAGATTATTTTGCCTTATACTAGAAATTATTTGGATGTGTTTTGAGAAAGAGCAGCTTGAGGCACACTCCAGGAGTGCTGTGGAGGAGCTTCCTGAGGAGCACACAAGACAGCAGAGCTCTCTTGCTGTACAGGCAGGTTTCCAGGCCCAAAGATTTCACCAATGGCAACTGCAGAACAAACTGAAATCAGGTCAATTTTTTTTTTTTTTGCTTTGGTTGCAGCCAACGGCCTTTGATAGTATTTATTTGAAACTCCACAGGATTATGGCCTACTAAGCACAGCTTTAAATATCTAACAGAGAGTGCCCAAAAGAGGCAAAAAGCTGCTGCTTCCTGCCACATGTTTTGCACCATCAACTCAGGCATCATAAGCGAAAGTTCTCTCGGGTCACCCACGAAGGGCTGCTCAAGCAGAACACATGTATGCAAATGTTCAGGGAAAAAACCCTGGGTGCAGGATCCTGGGGAAAGGATCAAACCTTTTGAAAGCACGAGGCTGTGTGGTGAAAGTGGAAGAATCAGATGAGACAGCAGCAAGCTCAGGAACTGTGCTGGTTTCTGCATCACCCCCCTAATGAGGCACCGCTGCTACCAACTGTCCTGAGCTCAGCTCGGGTGCCCTTTGAGGGCCTCATGATGCTACATAACCTCATTTCGAGTCATCCTCCCAGCAGGTCGTAACCTGCAAGGTGAATATCCTCAGCTCTGAGGGTACTTACAGCTGCTCAGCAACTTGGACATGCTCGAACCACAGAATCACAGGATGGGTTGAGTGGGAAGGGACCTGAAAGCTCAGCTCCTTCCACCCCCTGCCATGGGCAGGGTCAGCTTCCACTAGCCCAGGTTGCTCCAAGTTTATCCAACCTGGCCTTTGACACTTCCAGGGATGGGGTAGCCACACCTCTTTCGGGCAATCATAAAGTGCAGCTTCTTAATGCTTCGTAACCAGTTTTCAGTGTGACCCTGAGAAACCAACCCAAACCTTTACCTGCTGATGTCCATCTGCGGCACATTCTTTTTGTACTTGAATTTGAATTGATACAGTTCAGTCACTACCTAGAGAGTTAACAAGAGAAGGGAAAAGCAAAAATAGGTCACTTTGAGTAACAAGTGTAAAGATGTGTCCTGAGCTTGGCAGAGTCCTTTCACACCCTCTGCCACAGCACAGCATTAACTTAATGACATGATGATAACTTTAACTCCATTATTGCCTGCACGGGCTTTGGCAAATTTTCTTAACAGCCAAATCTCACCTAACACTGAAAGAATCACAACAAAATTACAAGCTTCCTGCTTTCTCCTTCCACTTCCCCCATGGGCCTGAGTCCCCAGCCTCAGTCTCTAGTGAGGCTCCAGGGCCAGCCAGCCCTCCCTTGTTATGGAAAACTGGGAGCTGCACGGGTGATCAGTGTCATAAGGAAGCCTGGCCCAGTGCTCTGTAGGGACACAAAGGTCTGGAGGACTCTTCCCACAAGGAAATTCAAACAATATTGCATGGGAAACGGTTCCTGAATTTAAACAGTCTCAGGGGTTTTTTTGAGGGAGATAAAAAACCAAAGTGATTTTCCATTTAAAAGGATTAAAGAATAAAACAATTAGGAAGAACAGACAGCTTCCCCCCCAAGAGAAAGGATCTATTGTAGACCAATTCCATGCCTATAATTCACTTTTTCCGGAGACAATGAGGTTGATTAGTAGGACCTCAGCTGTGCCCTTAAGTCTGAGCCTTCCTTACAAATCCCGGCCTTGGCACAACTAAACTCCTGCTCTGTCCCCAGATGCTGAGGTGACACACAGCAGAACTGGAACCAGGTTCAGGTGCAAAGAGGCTACAGCTGTTCTCTGATCTCCAGCATGGATGCAGACCCTCACTAGGGATCACACCCCCAGTCTGTATCCCCCAGACAGATGAAACAAAACAGAAACACAACAGGAAACACCAAAAGGACAAGGACAGGCAGTACACAACACATCCATCCAGGTCTGAAGGGATTCCCGACTTCTGCCCTACACCTCCCTGCACGACAACACGGCTCTTTTCACCAGGGCTGTTAAAAAGGTGGTTCGCAAATGAATTATTTTGAACTTCCCATTTTTTCTCTTTGGGAAACTAAACCAAAAGTGCAAACGTGGCCATTAGTTGCCTGCTGACACCCCTGCCTGAGGCCCTGGTGGGCCCACAGCCTGGTGCCTGGTGTTTGATCCCAATCCAGCTCACTGAGCTGGCACTCTGGACTGAAGGCACAGGGACAGAAACGGGGTCACCGAGCAGCTACGTCAGGGTGGAACTTCAGCCCACGACTCCACTCTGAATACAGATCTACTCACCCATGGCTGCAGTTGCCTCAAAGATTAATTAAGACTCTTTCTTACCTCCGGTTCCTTGGGATTGGTGTAAATCTGTTACAAGAAAGCACAGTCAGGGCATTCTCCCCAGGACAACTTGAACCAGTGACTAACAATGATATTTTCAGTTTACAGCAGAGACTGGACTATCTTTAGCGTGGGATCAGAGAAAGGAATGGCTGAGAAACAGCTTTCCTCTATCAGCAGGCAATACTTACCACTTCAAAGACAGGTAGAAGACACTCGTGCAATTGTGGAGGAATGAGGTTAATTCCCATTCCAACCCTCACAGGGAACTACTGACTGAGATTTAACTGCTCAGATGATGCACAGAGTAGATGCAGAGCAAAGCTCCTGAAGCTTTACAGAGGACCAGGGCCAATGGCTGCCTTGGAAGCACCAGTGTGTGTTTTGCACAGGATCAGATTAATAAGGACACTTCTGCAGGGGGAAATGAAGAGGATCTTCCATGATAGGAATCACACGGAAGTGCTTCTCACAGTCTAAGGATGCATGTGAGGCCTCAGTCAGGAGTGTGACATGCTGAGAAAAACATCCCCACACAGCCTTGAACTTCACATTTACCATATTAGATAAAGGTCACAGCTCTATTAAAAATCACACACATTCTGGCTTCTCCTTTAAAAAGGCACAAATGGTTTGACACAACCTTGATTTGGTATCTCTTTCAAGCAGGGGAGGGGAAAGAAAACCACTTTGTATTCATTTACTTACTGCAAGGACAGCGATGTGTAGCTGAGGAGGGAAAGGCAAAACAAAACACATAATCAAAATCTAACCTCAGTGGGCAAGGAAAAGCAAGTCCTATCAAAACCTAACTGCCTACACAGGGCGAAGGAATAGACACACGCAACAAACGAGGAGTTACAACCCGTTCTGCAGATTCTTCCCAGCACGGCATCAGCAACACCTAGTGGCCAGTTCGTCTGGCTTTACTTGCAGTTTCCCAAAAAACAGCTCCATGCTCAGCCTGCTCCCATGGGGCTCCTTTTAAACAAATCCCCAAAGGCTGTGCTGATTTAAAACCCTTTTACAAGAGCACCCATCCCCAGTGAAGACTAATATTTGCTGTCCTCTGCGAAACTCCCCAAAGGTATTTACGCTACAGCAAGGAAAGGTACATGGAACTGCCTTGAAAACAATCTTAAAATATGTATTAAATACCTCAGGTTTTCTCTAGTCCTTGTCAAACAACAATTAATTTATGCCTCTCATAAATAACAAAGGACCTCCTAGAGCTGCCAGCAAGCACTACATTGCATTCACAACATTGTGAATTATCCTGTGCACACTGACAGTTGTACTGACGTCTGAGAGCCCATCAGATCATCAGTGCCACAACCACCAGCACTCCATCTCATCTGGAGGAGCTGTGCTGATGAACACTGCTGACAGAGATGACAGTAGCTGGTGCTTTTTCCTGTGCAGAGCAGCTTTTATGTGAGAATCAGCAAGGAATATGATTTCTTGCTACTGGTTTTGGCCTGGAACCAGTTAACGCACCTCACTCGATGAATTACTTTCCCAAAATAAGTAGTAAATTCTGAGCCCAAGAAAAAAGCCAGGAGAGTTCGAGAGGATGAGCAGAAGAGGAAAGGAGATGAAGGAAAGCAGAAGCACAGAACCTCTCTCAAGAAAACAGGCAGGAGATCAAGATCTCAGCTCTGCCTGGCAGTGCCTCTATCAGACATTAGAGAACACAAATGCAGAGCACAGAACGGAGGGAAATCCATTGCAAGCTGCAAATCAGTCCCCACACCATGGACAGATGAGCCTGGAGAGCAATAGTGGTCAATTTTTGGGCTCAAGGCATGAAATCCCAAATCTCATACTCAGGGCATGGTCTCCCCACTGTGCCGTGGCCATAAAGGTGTGTTGTGTGCATGAGAGACTGTAACAGAAATACAGCAGAAATGGAAAGATAGTTTTGTTCATACTTCATGAAGAAATAGGAAACTCCAGTAAAAAATGTGAAGAAAAACTTACATACTGCTTCTCCAAAGCATCAAAACAACCTTGAATCCTGCCAGGGAAAAAACATGTTAATACTAACCAGCAGTATTTATCTCCTGATCTGTAAACACACGCTCATTAGATACGGGTTAAAGGGCATTTTTTTCTGGAATTAGGACAGCACAACTAACAACATTTGGGGCTTGTACAGTCCTTTTCAGGTCAGTCCTGAAGGCACTGTCCTTCCTTCCACATTTGTGCATTGTTTATACTTCTGGGGTATTATCCTGTCAGCCTAGAGCCCACTCGAATCCTGACAGAGACAAGGGTTGGAGGCCAAAGGCTGGCTCTGAGTGGCTCCCTGCTCAGTGTTCTGTTCCAGCTCCCCACTCAGAGCTCTGATGGCTCTTTTCCCATCAGCCTTGTACAGAGCTCGGCTGAATCTGAACATGTCTGGTCTTGTAAATCTTTGTTATCTGATGCACAGTTTACAGCAATGGATTTTCTCAAAGCAGTAAATATTATTTGAAGTAGCAATAGCCAGATATTTGCTCTTGGAGTCAAAGGATGTGCAGCGAGGTATCTCCTTAGCACATCAAAGTCAGTTTTTCTGCTTGCTGGGAACGTGCCAACTCTTGAACACATCCTGAATAAAAGCTGTGGGGTACTTGGGGAGAAAAAATACTGCACATACTGAAAAACAAGCACAAGAATCCCTACCAAAGTGAAACCAGAAAAGACTAAACAACAACAGGATCGATTTCATGACTGTCTTTACCCTCTCTCTGTACCTCCAGTGCTGCGTGTGCTCTGGGGCCTGACCATGACCTCACTGCAGCCAACACTTCCACAGACCTTGAACTCACATGATCTGGGTCAGCTAATTCTGTCCTGTTTACGCAGGGCCAGCACCCCCCGCAGCAGTGGGAGCTCCCCTGGCACCAGCAGCGCTACCGGGCATGATGTTTTCCAGTTCAGGAAGAAGAAGAATGCAGGGGCAGATGTCTCCCTGCTCAGCACAATCTTGTCTTAGTTTCACTGTTACTCACTTACCACTTGACTATCTGCAATGATCCCAGACAGCTTTTATCTTCTCGGAGAATTTTTAGACATAGGTCTGCAAAACCAGATTTAGCACATAGTTACAATCCTTATCACAGCTCTTGGGCAAACATTGAAACTAAGCCAGTCACCCCCCCTTTTTTGGATAAAGTACTTTATCTGGACATCCTTCCTGAGCGGAAATGTTGGGTTTCCACTGAGTCCCAGGTGGGCTGACACAAGCTCATTGCTGCATTTGCAAATTATCAGAGCTTTCCTCGGCTCTGAGGGCTCTCCCGGAAGAAGAGCTGAAGTTACAGCTCAATTTCAAAACACCAGCAGCTTCATGCTCTCCTCCCTCCTCTTCTCTGCTCCATCCTATCCCACCATTCCCTAACAACACCTTCCCTTCTGCATTCAGACTCCACCAACATCTGTATGAGGTAAATGACTGTGCTCAGAGTAAACTACTTCTGTTAAGATTTTCCACACAGCTCCTTCTACTGTGTTTCCAGGCATTCAAGATGGAAAATGCACTTTCAATCTCACAAGAGAACCTCAATGTGAACCTCGCGGGCTCAAAAATCCAAAGGACAATAAAACACAATAATCAGAGTTAATTTTTTAAAAAATTCTTATTTTTAAGTCACTCTCCTGTTTCACTCACTCATAGGGCTAGCAATACCAAGGAATGACTACAAACCAAGAGAAACACTGACAGAAAAGCCAGGAGTTCTAGGTTGTCTTCCATGCTCTCTATCAGAAGCACTGTCTCCACCCAGACTTGAGAAGGCCTGTGGCCAACTCCCTAACAAACTGAACTCGGACATGTGCAGCCAAAAGCCAACACATAAAGCAGATTACAGCTAAAAGACAGTGAGCAGAAATAAGAATTCAGCACAAAGAGTGTTACCGTCTAAGTGGCGGGTTCCATAGGAGCTCTCTGGGAACAGCCCCCTCATGTAGGTGATACAGGACACAGAGATGGCCAGGAGTCTCTTCACCAGCACCAGGGACTGCTGCTCCGTGGTGATGGCATCAGGGAACAGCACTGCTTCCTGCAAGAGGAGGGCAAGGCCAAAATAGCACCATTGTAGTGAAAACGGGGACTATATTTAGAAACAGCTCACAGCAGGTGGAAAGAGGGTAACTTAAAAATGTAATTTTAACATTTCTCTGGTCTTTAAGTTGCACAGGGAAGAATCGTGTCTAAGGTGAGAGGGATTAAATATTTTTAGGATAGTGATCGACAGATCATCATTCAGGTGCATCCTGCACTGGTTGGACATACCCTCCCCTTTATCACATTCTCACCCCTTCCACTGCACCAGTGCTGGCACTCACCAGACAACCACCCCTAAAAAACAGCGTACAGTTCTAATTGCAGAGTCCCCCAAGTGCCAGGGCTGGTGTGGCACTCACGGCTGTACCAAAGGCTGCTGCCACAGCTGTCTGGGAGCTCTGACAGCAGCCTGAGCTGCCAGCGCTGCACACCCCCAGGTTTCAGAGTGATTTTAACTCCGAGCTGTAAACAGCACATGGCTGCACCTGGAGCTACTGTAAATACACACTGTGTGATGTCAACATGAACAATGCAGCGGACACTACACTAAATTAAGTTCTTTCATTAGTTTATTGCTGTTCTTCCTGCTAATAAAGCTCAGTGCACACCTAATGAGCCTACATTTATTGAGTCAAACCACAGCAGAGCCCCACGCTGTTCCTCACTGAATTGGAAATAATCCAACTAAGAACAGTGCAGGCAGCAGAAAGTGTTCCCACTTCCCTCCATAGGCACAGGCGTGCCAGGTCCCAAACTGAGAGCTAAGGTTGCCAGTACCATCATAATTTAAGGTTTTTACCTTGGAGGACTTTTTCTTTTGCCTGACTAGCTGCTGAGTAGCCATCCTGTATTTCAAAGACCTGCCTTCCACTTGTAACTAAACCCTGAAGAGTAAAGAAGATGATACACCTGGAAAAAAGAGTTATTGCTGTTTCTCATATTTCTTAAACTAAGAATGAGATTCTTCACATTATTCAGGTCTGAAAGCCAGCCAGGACAGCTAAAGCAAAGCAAGCCAAGGATACTCCGAGTCTGCAGAGCACGAAAACCTGCCGTTCACCCGCAAACGATCAATAGTGTTTGAAATTCAGGGCCACAACTGCACTTGGTGTCAGTCACTTCAAAATGCATTTCTCATATTCCAAGCCACAAATGTTAATTCCTACAAGCATTAAAATCTGTGAAGGGGGAATGTGAAAGAACTGGAGGTCTGCCAAGAGTAGGTAATATTTCAGCAAGGGTAAGCAGGAAACGCACTAACATCAGTGTTGGCCGGAATAAAGGAATGGTTCTTCTGGGACACCTTGAAAGGAGAAAAAAAACGGGAAAAAAAAAAGAGAGAAGTCCAAATTGTTTCAGTGAAAGCCTGTTAGACAAGCCTGGATTGAAGAGGAAAATATTCTTTTTACAGGAATGGGGAGCTGATTGATACATGCAATAATGTGGACATTCCACATTTCGCACTCGGGTGAGGTGCTTGATTTAGCACCACCTGACACCCTGATTAAAAACTTCCATTAGCTGGAATTAACAAGGCACGCGTTTACCGGTTTGAAAAATGACTCGCTGGGAGATCTCCACATCTCGTTACTAACAGGGGATGTTAATGACAGGAAACACCACCAACAGGTCGCCAGAGTCCACAGCCAGTCGATATTCCCAGTAACAATTAAAATAATAGCACAAACACAGTGGGTTGATTTAAATTCTGACCTAATGCAGCCAGCAGTGGGCTTTTATTAACTCAGCTGATCCAACCCTGTTCTGCATTTGTACCTTTTGTGCTTTTTTTCCATGGAAGCCTCATTTCCATTTGTTGGCAGTCATTAAGACATGTTGATTGGAACATGGTGACAGCTTTTATGCTAAATTTAGCGCTTCATTTGGTAATGAGGACAGATTACGACTATAAAAGTATATTTAAACAAATACACACCTGCAAAATTTTTAATGTGTTAAATATTTTAGCAAAGTAGCTTTTTTTACCCAAGCACTGAGAGCAGGACTGGAATGCAATCAAGGCAGACAAAGGTGTTATTACAATGTGAGGTTATTAGCTAAATAAAGCTCATTTAAGTGAAACAAAGAGATAAGAAAACATGTTTTCTAAACCATACCACACTTATATTGATTAACTGCAGAGGAAACATCACCTAGACTGAGATAATCCACTCAGGCCTGGCTGTTCAGGTACAAGACTTCAGCATCAGTGTCTTACCTGGGCTGGAGGGGACAGAAGGTGCCCTGGAACTCCAACACTCAACCACTCTGCAGCCACTTAATCACCAAATATCAGGAAATTAGTATTAAATGGGAAGAACCAACCCTCATCCTCAGGAAACCCATCCTCGCGGTACTTTGCCCCCTCAGCCCTGCACCCCCTCAGCCCTGCCCCTCGTGCCCGATGTTGGAGATGTGAGGCACTGCAGCCCCTAAAGGATGCCATGGAGCCAAAGATGGGGTTAAAAGTCTGTTTTGGGGGGTGTCTCTGGGGGATTTTTGAGTGGCCGGGCCCCACACGGGGCCAGGTCCTGCCCCTCACACGGCAGCACCTGCCGCCACCATGGGCACTGGGGGTCCCTGAGGCACAGGGGGACCCTGAGGCACAGGGGGGCTGAGCCACCTCTGAGGCGCTGGGGGTCCCCCCGAGGCACGGGGGGAGGGAAGAGGCGGTGGGGCTGAAGCGCAGGAGACTCTGGAGACACTGAGGGACCCCTGAGGTGCCGAGGGACCCCTGAGACACCGAGGGACCCCTGAGACACCGAGGGACCCCTGAGACACCGAGGGACCCCTGAGGTGTGGAAGGGCGGTGACCTCCCTGAGGCTCCAGGGTCCCTCTGAAGAGCGGGGGAAGCCCCAGAGGCAGAGGAGGGTCCCCCTGAGGCACTTGGGGTCCCCCTGCGGTGCTGGGGAGCCCTGTGAGGAGCGGAGGGGCCCTCTTAAGCGCAGGAGGTTTTCCCGAGGCACGGGAGCTCCTGAGGTGCTGACGGACCCCTGAGGCGCTGACGGACCCCTGAGGCGCCGGAGGTTCCCCTGAGGCGCGGCGGTTCCCCTGAGGCACTGAGGCAGCCCTGAGGCGCTGGGGGTGCCCCTGAGGCGCTCTCTCCGCCTCTCCGGGTCTGGCAGGGCACTTCCCGTACCTTCTCCCCCCTCCCCGGCCCCGCGGGCTGCCCTGGCGCGGTGCTGGGGGCGGGCGGGGGCGGATACCTGAGCCTGACCGTGTGTCTGTGTCCGCGCTGTCCCTGTCCCTGCCTCTTGTCCCTGTCCCTGCTGCCCTGCCCCCGGAACTCCGGCAGGACAAGGTGTCCTGGTTTAAGGATTGGTATTTCCCAATTTAGCCCCCTCGCGGCTACTGCGAAAAATTAACCCTGTCGTTCGCCAAAACCAGGACACAAGGTGACCCTGTAGAAGAAATAGCAGCAGGGCCAGCCATGGCAGGGACAGTCGTGTGGTATCATATATGTTTAAAATCACTTTACAGTCAAATACTGGGTTTGTTTGCAGCGTATCACCTCGAGGAAAGTGCAGGTTTTCAACTACTAAAGCCACGTTCTTAGAATATTCTGGTACTTCTCTAGGGAAAGGGAGACAACATAATCCCAACTCAACTGGAAGGGACTCCGTAAGAACCGGATTATTTCACAGCCCAGGCAAGGAGGCTGAGTTCTCCATTTCCCCAGTATCTTACTTACAGAATAACCTGCCTAAACCAATTCTTCCCATTTCCAGGCATTTTGTTATCTTTTAGATAAAGAAATGTATTTTCTCCTTCTCATCTTTACCCCGTTAGCATTCCAAGCAATTCAGGTGAGAATACACCCCTCACCCCCCCCTTCCCAGTTCCCCCAGCTCTGGAAATGTCAGTCTGACTGGTTATGATACTTTGCCCAGCTAGGAGGGGAGAACACTGTGTTTCCTGAGTACTTGTGTTTTTCTAGGCCATTTTCTGATCTCTTTCCAAAGACCTTTTCCCTAGTTCAGTTGACAACAGCTGCTGGAAAACTCTGTCCAGAGGGAGGAGAGAAGACAGAATTGATTTTCCAAGAAAAACTTCACAACACTCAAACAAGCCAGGACTGGTGCTGCTGTCAGGCGAGGAAGGTTCTGTAGGTGAGAGCTGGCGTGACACGCTCAGGGCTCTGCTGAATCATGTTTGCCTGTCGCCTGCCCTCGTGGAGATCCAGTGCCACCAGCCAGCCCTGTCTGTCGGGTCACTTTCTGCCTCGCATCCGGGACAGGTGCCAAACTCCGAGTGTTAAAGGAATCAGCGCGACAGTGGGGCAGGAGCAGCCGGTTGGCGTGCAGGAGAAACAAGTGTTAAAAGATCTGGAAATGCCCCTTGCAAGGAGACCAATGGAGACCCTCTTCCACGAGCAGCCCAAGACTGGAAACCAGTACTTGGAGGATACTTTGCTTCGGAGTTACTTGAAAACACACCTTCCTCCCAAGGTCTGGCATGCATGTTTGTGTTTCTGTGTGTACACACCCACCCCTCTGTTTCAGCCTGTGAATTGAATGTTTCTCTGAACCTTTGAGCATTTAACTGGGGACGGGTTTATCAGCTTTCTTTAAAACTTACTATGTTTGAGGGCAGAGGTGGCAAACAATGCCGTGACATAAAGAACAAGTGGCTCAGTGGCTCCTGGGACTGGGCTGGGTGTTGCAATGTTGTTGTGGGATTGTCAGTGCAGGCACTTGTTTGTCTGGTCATCTGGAGAACAGAATTTCAGAGAGAAGGAAAAAACTAAGGTGCCTCCAACCTCTACTGTCCTCTTCCACCTCTCCTCCCCTGGGAAAAAGGGCTTTTAAGGAAATTCTTAAGGAATGGGGCTGTTCTCAGATGAGTGCTCAGCAGGTACAAAGGCCCCCTGGGGTCTGCTTGGTCTTAGCACAGGTCAGTGGCATTTCTGGGTTGGTTTTCAGCCAGAGAAGATCCTGTATGTGTTTCAGGGGTGAAGGTGGTGGGGTGATACCCTGAACTGTGGATCTCTGTGCTGTGAGCTCATCTTTGAGGAACCCCTGGGAGGAGGCAGCTCACCTCAGTGGCTGTCCTCTGACAACACCTCAAGGTCCACAATTGGTTTCCCACTTTTCAGGGACCCGTTCTCATGGGCCAGAGTGTGACGGCTCTCCATGATTTATTGCAGCAGAAGCTGCAATGACCCTTAAAGCCACTGGGTGAGCAGAGGGGAAGAACATGGCTTTCAGTGAAGCTCTGCCTTCCTTTGCTTTCCCTCTAGGTCTGCAATGCTTTGCAGACGCTGGGTGGGAAGAGTGAAGTGGAAGCAATGGGAGCTTGCTTTTGTCACAGCTACCCCTAAAGACAGGAATGAGGCCTCCCCAAGCACCACCGTGGCCTTCCTGCCGGAAGAGAAGACAGGAAAGGACGATGCCTTTGAGCAACCGTGAAGATCCTGCTCCTAATCTGCACCTTTGGAAGAATCTCGATCCAGGTCTCCTAAAGAATAAAAGGATCAATGCTGTGTTTCAGTGAGGCTGAGAGCTGCCCCCACTCCTTCCCCAAAGACAGAACAGCTGCTGTGAAATCTCCCAGAGCAACATCTCCCTCTCATTTCTGCTCTCGGTCCCAGCGGGGCAGTGTTGCCTCGCCGCTGGAAGGGAGAGCCCCGGCTGCTGTCTGCAGCACTGGGAGCCGGGCACTCGGTGGGAACACCTTCCCGGCCAGGAAAGCAGCAACCCCCGAAGCTCTGGGTATCCCCCCGAAGCAGACACCATGCTGGAAGTTGATTCCTGTTGTACTATTCAGTGGCGAACACAGAAATTTTCCTGGAATGGCATAAAAGATTTCTTCCTTTGTTTGAAGGTGATTTCAGGAGAACACAGAATGAAGCACCTGCTTTTTCTGAGCATTGTTGTGAAGAAGGATCTATCTGGTGTTGATGGGCCTGAAAATATGTCCTTTACTATAAAGGATCATCTGTTTGCACTCCTAATGTGCAATAATTTGCACATTTCCAATATAGTCATGCCTGGAACATCAAGGAACAGATTAGGGTGACGGAGACCATCCAGCAGCCTCAGCCCTGACCCTGGTGGTTTGCAGGTGTCCTCTCCATATCCCAGTGTCTGTTCTTTGGAGCACCTAGGCTGCTGTGTGTGATGCTCAGCAGTCACAAACACAGGAGTTTTGATTTTGTTCTTTCCCCTTGGGAATAAACACATTTATTTGGGCAGGTCAGTGGTTTATCAGGCTGTGTGTGGTCAGGACGTGACCTCTCAGCAAGGCAGTGGGGGTCTTTAGGAAATATAGGTGAGCTCCCTGCAGTGTGAACTCAAACCAAGAGATCTATCTGGTAGGCTCATGCTCTTCTGCCCACAAAAAAATACCAAGTAAGCAGTTCAAAGGTTCTTGTGCTTCAGGGATCAGCAAAGTCCATGAACTTTCGTTTCCTGACTTATGCCTTGTAAACAACCTTCAAATGATAAGCACTGGAGGTGCACACCCATCCGACAGCAAACAGGGCTGCAGCAGGAGCTGGACCAGCTGACAGGCTCTTGTGCATGGTTTGGGCTTGTTTCGTGATTTTTAACACTGTTTCACCATTCACCTGAAGGAAAATTGGCTGGTCTGAGGGTGGAGACTTCCAGAGCAGCACCTGGACAGTGTGTGTTGGATCCTCATCACACATGCAGAACGGCAGAGCGCTGAAGGAATCAATCACACGGGACGTAGCTCAGTGGAAAGTCAATATGAGGGGGGCAGGAAAGGAAGAACCTGTGTTTCTATTTCTTCAACAGCAAATTAATGGGGTTTATAACTGCACTGTTTTAGGTGCAGCAGCTATGGCATTCACCTCCTTGATCATTTTATTGAGGAGGGAATGAGTGTCTCTTGAGGGGCAGAGAACAGCAAACAATATTCCTCTGATGAAAGCAAATCAGGTGCTTCCCTGACCCCCGGTACAGTCTTGGATGTGTTTATGCTAAAGAGGGTCCAACAGTGCTGGAGGTTGGGTCCTACTGGCCTGATTTTAATCATCTCTAAGTCAGGTTATTTAAGTCTGGGCAATTTCACTCATGTTTTCCACAGAGAGGGAAGAGCACTTGCGGAAGGCAATTCCTGTCACCTTGAAACAGGAGTGTGAGGGGGTTGGAATGAATCACTCCTCTGTGGTGGGTGCTGGTTTCCCTCCATTAACTGCGGACAGTCTGCTCTGTCCTGGTCAGCCAAGCCCAGGGGAAACCAGGGCACATGAATTCTTCTCCAGGGTCGTGTAGAAAGCTGGATGCAGGGTAGGAATTTGAATCAAGACACGTTGCCTGCCGGGCTGAAGCTGAAATGATTGCTCCATCCCTCCTTTCCTAACCTGACAGGCAGGTAACTGCTAAGCCCAGTGAAAGTTTTCCTGTACAGATGAAGGCAATCCAGTTTTGGCAGCCCTTCCCCTGGCATTCTTCTCCAGCAGTAAATCATGGAGTGGCAGAGGGACCCATCTCATCCAACCCCCCTGCTCACGTGCTTCTGCATCATTCTCAGCCCTGATACTAAAGCACTTCTGCCTTTTGTGAAATCCAGACATGCTGTCAAAAGTAACTTGAAAAAATGATCTTGAGGGCAAAAAGAGAAAAAGTCACAGTGGAGCACAGCTGTGCCAGCAGAGGCTGAGGGAGAAGCTGTTGTGCTGTGTTACAGAATGCACAGAAGGGCCAAGTGGCAAGAGACCACTGGCAACAACATGGTCAGTCCTCTGCCTTTCCAGCTGGGACCAAGGCTTCTGCTTCCAGGGTTGCACTGAAGGGCTCTTCTTGTTGCTCCATAGGTGCTGGAGGAGGTGCATCAGGAGCTGGAGAAGTTTGGAAACCGTCTGCTAACCAAGATCCAGCCTCTGGGATGGGAATGCGAGTTGAACCCCCCGGTGTTCCGGCAGTTCGACGCCTGGGGACAGCGCGTGGATCGCATCGACACCTGCTCGGCCTGGAGGAGGATGAAGGAGATCTCAGCAGAAGAGGGGCTGATTGCTGAGGCCTATGAGAGAAAATACTCCAACTGGAGGTAACTGGGGGAGAATGGGAGTGACTCAGAGCCATCCTGGTTTTTCTTGGCAAGGTTTATTCAGCTGGTTGTGTAACAGGTAACAGATGCTGCCCGGACACCAGCCCAGCAGCCGCTGTCTCCAGCAGCACTGTCTGTCCACTGCAATGTTCCACCTCAACAATGATAGGCCAGAACTAATGGCCCACACTTGATCATAATATTCTTTGATGTCACCTTCCTGATTGTGGCGCCTGGCAGTTCCCTGCACTGCTC
The DNA here is from genome assembly GCA_013396775.1 of Cephalopterus ornatus. Lineage (NCBI taxonomy): Eukaryota > Metazoa > Chordata > Aves > Passeriformes > Cotingidae > Cephalopterus > Cephalopterus ornatus. Next base: position 202,734 of record VZRE01011331.1, read on the forward strand.
CAGCTAATACAGCTAAAGATCTGAGATTTCCCTTGCAGTCTCGGTGTGTTCCAGTCCGTGGAGACAGACCCACATTTCTTGTTAGAAACTGCACCAGCTGGCCTGGTGATGGCAGTCCCACTGAGAGAGAGAAACTCTGCTGCTCCTCTTCTCTCCTCCTGGTTGGAGCAGGTTTTGCTCTCTCAGAAATGAGTGGTCTGATCCTCACCTGCTCTGGCTGTATTTCTGCCTCTCTTCCCAGTCAAGATGTTTTATCCTCCCGCTGTTGCACTGCTGTGTAACCCATCTGTTCTCTCTCTCTCTCAGCCGCCTGTACCAGGCTGTCAAACTGTACTTGTTCTCAACCTCCTCTGGAGGTTTCAGCTGTCCACTGGCCATGACTGATGGGGCAGCCAAAGTCATTGAGGTATGAGCTCAGCTGGTCCCTGAGGGCACAGCTCCGTCCTGGCAGCACTGGTTAGAGACGGGAGCACTGGCCAAGGATGGAGGAGCACTGATCCACCATCTAGCTCTGGGCACAGCCCTTGCTTGCTCTGTGACTCAGCTCCATCCCCCACTGCCTTTGTCTGTTAGTGACAAAGTCTCTGTGCCCACGCCAGCTTTTATGTTTACTTACAGCACTGTGTACAATCAGGTCTTTGCTGCACGTGACACCTGTGACACTGCAGGCAGTTGGAAATGTGTCCCAAGTGGAAGTGTCCAAGGCCAGGTTGGACGGGGCTTGGAGCAACATGGGACAGTGGAAGGCGTCCCTGCCCATGGCAGGGGGTAGAACAAGATGGGCTTTAAGGTCCCTCCCCATCCAAACCATTCCATGACCCTATGATGTTTTTACTACAAGATAATTTGTTTTCCTTTTCCTAGTGTGCAGTGGCAGTTAGATATACTGGGCCAGATCCATATCTGGTGTAAATTCACCAAGCCACCAAGACTTTCCCAGTTGGAATATTTGGCTCTGCATCTTAGTGACACCCTTTGCACTGCCTCAGTGGCTGTGTAGCTTTCAGAGGAAAATATCCTTTAAGTATCTAACTGGGCATTTTAATTCAACAAAAATGAAACCAGCCCAAGGCACTTACCTCTTCCCAGCTGGTGACATCCAGTGTACATGAACATATGCTGATACCTGGCACATGGGCTGTTTTGGGAGCTCTCTGTCCAGATGTCCAGCGGTGCCAAAATCTGAGGAGGGTAGGGATGCTCAGCACTCCCCTTTGTAACACAGGGAACACCTTCTGTGTGCACAGTGCTGCAGCAGCCAGACAGGAGCTGGGCTGGCTCACAGGCTCTCTGCAGCACCTGCAGATGCTCCTCAGTGCAGGACCCCCACCTGCTTCCAGACAGGCTGGTCTGAGCCCAGGACACACCAGGAGCAGTTAAAGCATCTGTCTGATTTCATCTACTGTGTCATGATCATCTCAGCATCTTTTCCCTCCCCCCAAACAGTCGCTGGGTATTCCTGGATCTCTGAAAAGCGCTTTTGACCATCTGACATCCCGTGACCCCAAGAAGTTCTGGACCTCTGGCCAGTGGATGACGGAGCGCAGAGGTGGCTCGGATGTTGGTACGTGCCCTGAGGTGGGAGACAGATGTGGCAGTGAGAAGTGAGAAAATGAAGGGTGTGGGGAGCTTAAAAAGCCAGGGAGCTGGTTTAGCAATCCTCTGCACAGCTCAGCTTTTTAACCAGGAAAATGCCCAACTTCTGTCCCCTGGTGCAAGCAGAACACACAGGCAGGCACAGACCTGTGCTCCTTGCACAGATAACACACAGATCTCTAGCTCTATAATCTAAACATTGAGCCACACAGTCAAGTCCATCCCAGCTGGGACTGAGAAAGCATCCTTGGCCTTCAACTTTTATTCCTTGACTAATGTTAGTTATTAATAACATTAGTTATTTGCCTACTAACATTGATAATGGGCTACGGAACCTCAGAACTCTGCTGCAGAGGCAGAACTGTGGAAGGGGAGTCCAATGAACCTGCAGTTGATTTTCTGGTGGAAGCAGTGAAAGGATCAGCTGTGAAGTGAAGGATGTGCATCACTGCAGGGCTCCCAGATCTGTGGAGCCCTTAGTGTTCTTGGCTGTGGTAGCCCCTGAAGAACTGGAGGCACTGGATTATACATGCTGCATTTTTTATCGAGGGTCAGTGAAAGAGATTAAAAGCTCACCCATGCTCCATCTTCATAGCAAGAGGTGGCTTAAAAGAGCTGCTGCTTAAACTGAAAAAGCAGCACTGATTGACACAGAAGGTCCCAAAAGGCCAAGAAATGTTCCCCTCTGTTTCAGCTAACGGCACCGAGACCGTGGCCAGGAGGGAGCCGGATGGCACCTATCGTCTCTATGGATTTAAGTGGTTTACATCAGCTGCTGACTCTGATGTGGCATTAACCCTGGCCAGGATAGCAGATGCTGAAGGACAGGTAAACCAGTTCTGTTGGATGGCAGAGCCAGGTGAAGGAGCAGGGACATTCTCTTTCTTCCTTGTTTCATTGTAATTAAATCCTCACTGTGTGCCTTTCAGTGTCCCCAGGGTTCCAGGGGCCTGTCCCTGTTCTTCCTGAGGGTTCGAGATGAGGATGGGAAGCTGAACAACATCCAGGTGCAACGGCTCAAAGACAAGCTGGGCACCAGACAAATGGCAACGGCAGAGCTGTGGCTGCACGGAGCCAGAGCAGAGCTGGTGAGTAAGGGTTCACCCTCCCCTGGGCACTGGGCTGGCCTGGCACAGCACACGCTCCTGTGGGTTTCAGCAGTGATCCCAACTGGAAAAGCTCCTCCCTTCCATCTTGGTATCTGGCTGTTCACCAGTGGGGCTGTGTGGAGCATGGCTGAGAAGAGCTCAGGAAAAGATGTGAGGGAAGAAAAAACAAAGAAGGTCATTTTAGGCTGGTCATTTCCCTAATCCAGATGCACTGAGCCAGGTGAGGTACAGTTTGTGTAATGTGCAGGCAGAGCAAGCAATAGGGACCAGAACTGATCATGCCACCTCTCTGGTCATGGAATCATAGAACCACAGGATGGTTTGGCTTGGGAGCAACCTTAAAGCTCATCTCGTTCCACTCCCTGCCATGGGGGCAGGCTCAACTTCCACTAGACTGGGTTGCTCAGAGCTCTGTGCAACCTGGCTTTGAACACTTCCAGGGATGGAGCAGCCACACTGTACCACAGACTTGGTTAACATGGGACAGCCATATTTTAAAGCACTGAGGTGCCTGAGGTCCGACGGGAGTGGAGTGGACAGCCTATGTCTGTCTGTTGGCACCACTTTCACTTCAGTATCCATCCCCTCTTAGGCCGGTGTGGAAGGCTCACACCAGCCTTTGTTCCTTGCTGTTTCAGATCTCTGCAGAGGGTCGTGGAGTGGCCTCCATCTCCAACATGCTGAACATCACTCGGATCCACAATGCCATTTATGCAGTAGCTTCCATGAGAAGGTGAAGGCAGCATGGATCCCCCCAGAGCTGAAGGAGCAGCTTATCAGGACAAGGGGACTTAGCAATGCTCGGCGTTGTGCTGAGTGACATCTAATGCCTTTGTGGGACTGGCCTGGAAGGCAGCAGTGCTGGAGGAGGTTGGGTGTGACCCAGGCTGGGGGTACAGTTGGGCAGGGGTTTCTGGTGGGGGTGGTTGGAAGGGAATGCTCCGAAGTGGAAGGTCTGACTGTGTTCCGTCTATGTTCCCTCTAGGATGATCAGTCTGAGCAGGGAGTATGCCCACAGGAGGGTTGCCTTTGGGAAGCTCCTCAAGGACCATCCCCTACACATGCAGACCATAGCCCGGATGGAGGTGAGGCTGTTGGGGGCCAAGATGAACCTGCTGGGAAAGAAAGAGGGCAGAGCTTCTCTGCTGGCAGTGAGCACAGCCAGCCTGCCTGTGTGCAGCTGTCGGATGTAGGAGGCTGTTCCTGCTACAACAAGGTGTATGCAGCAAGGGAGTTGCCACATTCTAGTGGGGTTTGATCTGATGATAGACCTAGCTTCTCTGCTGGACTTCAGGTTATCCTAAACAATTACCTGGGAGCTCTCCTGAGTGGAATGCCAAAGCTCATGGGTGCCCCTGCTATGATGAGCCACGACCTCTGAAACTGGGTGTTAGCATCAGAGTCCAGACACCACAGTCACCTGAACTGCAGTTACCAGACTCCTGTCCATGGGTGGTACAGACTCACCCAACTTCCCTGGTAGCTCATGGACCAGGAGATGGGCTGTAAACAGCATTTAAAAATTCTCATGCGAGTTGCGGGATAGGGAAAGTGGTCAACATCTGTCAAACATAACTTCAAGCTCCAGGTTCTCCTAGCCTGTGGCCAGAACTCCACCTCTGAAAGAAGGGGCAGATCCTATACAGTCCCACAGCACATCTTTATGCAGAGGAGCTACGAGCTCCATATCCTGATGCTTCCCAAATCACAACTTGCCAGGGAAGTGAGTTGCTCAGCAAGAAATCTGTCGCAGACTTTGCAGCTCCTGGTGCTCAGAGACTGACCATCATATGTGTGGTCCCACATCCCTTACCCTTGGAAAGGATGTGGATTTGTGGCCTGGATGACTGGTAGGAGGTTTGCTAAGGTTCAAGCAGTCCTGATGAAGTGGCATTGCCCCTTTCCTCATACCAGATCGCAGTGTCCAGGAGCAGCAGCTCCAGAGCACCTTTGATATTCTGTGCTTTGTGCCTTGTCTGGTAGGAGGTCTCTGTCTCTGAAGCTGTGGGTCCGTGCAGGCAGGGGTGGCATTTTCCCCTTGAGGCAGTCCTGTGGCACCTCAGCATGGAATCATGGAATCAGCCCTAGTCCCAAATCCCTACCAGTGACACCCCTTGTTCTCTGCTCACAGGTGCAGTGGCGAGGGGCGTTTCTGCTGCTCATGGAGGTTGTTCGCCTGCTCGGCCTGGCAGAAACCAACCTGGCCAGTGAGCAGGACCAGCTGCTCCTGAGACTGCTGATCCCCGTGGCCAAACTGTACACGGGGAAGCAGGTACGGAACAGGCACTTGGATTAGCCTGGGAAGGGGCTGTGTGGCACATGGACAACCACAGAGCTGGAAAGAGGACTGAGTAACACAGCCAACATGAAGGGCAGCGAGAGGGGAGAATACCAGCAGGACCTGCAGCAGGTGCTGCTCTGGAGGCTGGACTTTATGGGCAGGAGCCTTGTCCCTTTGCTCTCACCTGAGCCATCTGATGGGGACAGAGAGAGCCAGCACTGCTGAGAAGTGCTCCATGTGCCACAGGAATGCTGCTGGGGCTCCCCATGTCCAAGGTGGGCACAGAGCCACAGAGAGTATCATTCACTATGAATAAATAGAAGAGTACACGTTAAGAGCTTAACATTAGCCTCAACTTCAGGGGTCTGTCCTCTGCTCATGGCCCTCAGCTTACATACTCAGAAGCTGAAGGTTAGGACTGTCCTGGACTAGAGACACATGCTCCCACATACCAAACAACCACAGGTACCTTGCCTAGGAAGGACTATGTTGAGACAGACTCTCCTGGGATCTTCTCCCAAGGTCTGGCTGCTCCTGCAGGTCCTCTCTCAGCCTTCATTACCCAGCTTCTCCTGCGTGTAAGGAGCAAACTGTGTCAGGAAGTCAGCAGGACCCAGTCAGCCCATCCCAGTAGGTACTGCTGTGAGAGGTTTGTTTTCTCCCCTTGTGCACTGGGAATCATGCCAGCTCGGTGTTTTGCAGGCTGCTGCTGTGGCTGTGGAGGCGATGGAGAGCTTCGGGGGCCAAGGCTACATGGAGGACACAGGCGTGCCAGTCATCCTCCGGGATACTCTGGTAAGAGCAGCAGGAGAAGCTGCTGTGTGTGCCCTAGTCCCCTGTACACACTCTGCTCCCCTGCTAAAGACCTGCTCCAGGGAGAACACACTCCTCCCAGGCTCACTCCAGGTGAGGCAGCTCTTCCCTCACTGCCTTCCTGCTGAGCCCAGCCATTCCCAGGGAGGGGACAGGATGTGTTCCTGGTGCTGGGGTTGTTCCCCAGCACAGTAATGGAGCTTTCCCTGGATGGTAGGGCAAGACATGTCTGGAGATTTCCTTAATATCACTTAGCTCTGCTCCCCATCTTTGTTTCCTTACATTCCCCTCTCTTTGTTGCAGTCACTCCGAAGGCTCCTCCGTGCTCTTGCACAGTCTCCTCTTCCCCACAGGTTCTGTGCATATGGGAGGGAACAACCAATATCCTGTCCCTCGATGTCCTGCGATCCCTTGCCAAGAGCCAAGGACAGGTGATGGCCGTGTTCCTGTCCACAGTGCAGGTGAGCCCACACCAAAAGCCCTGCTCAGCCTGATTTGCCCACCTTGGCAGAGCCTTGTTTGGGGTTCATGCTTCTAACTGAGATTGGCAGGGAATATGTCCAAACTGAAAGTTTTAGCCAAGTATTCCAAAAGTGTCTTACACATCTGCTCCTTAAATAGCAGGATGCAGGTAGTGCTTGTCCTGGGATCCTTGTGTGCAGATACTTTCAGATCAGCAGTGAAGAGTTTGGCATTGTCGGAGTCCCTCATGACAGGGACCAAAATAAGTAGATTTTTAACGTGAGTCACCCTCCTGAATCCAAAATAATTTTGTGGTTTTGTTCCTTAACTGGAAAATCACCACAGGACTGCTGAATATTGAACCTCACTAGAGCTACCTACTGCATTATGACTGTCTATTTTTATTCCCACTGAAAAGATGGGAAGAGCCAGAGGAATTCCATTGCTGTCTCTCTAGATTTGCCATTCTCTGCCTTTGCTTTTAAAGCTGCTCAGGTGACAGGCCTGAAGCAGCTCAGACTTTCATGAAGGTAAATGAGCATCCCTGGTTTGCTGTGTCTCAAAAAGGGAGACAGAAACCAGCCTGGGAGGCAGGATCAGCATATCGGAGGGTGTTCTCCCAGAGGTGACATTATTAGTCCAGACACAGCGATCCAGATGTACAGCAAGGGAATCCTGGGCATCTGGAGTGCCGGATTTGGCTGTCTGTAACCTTCACTTTTCCATCCGCACCCTGTGGGAAGGGAAAAGTCTGGGACACTGCTGCCCCTGCAGCACTGACAGCTAGATGGGGCTTTCAAGATCCTGAGTAATTCTCCCAGTGGCTGCAAATTCTTCCCATTTCAAACCCCCAGCTCAGCTGTGCTCTGTGCACAGCAGCCCTCTGACCTCCAGGGATGATGCCAACCTCTCAGACACCTTTTGAGACAGGAAAAGTACCTCAATTTGATGACCAAACAAGAAGCCAAATCTGCTCACGAGCAGGACTGAGCACAACTGCTAATGGCAAATGGTCCAGGGGTTGGCAAACAGCAGCTTAGGCTGACACTGCAGATGATGGAGTGGAGAAGGAGAGGATCTGGCTCCAAAAATCATTTGGACAGAAGCAGTCTCCACAGTCTTCCAGTTAACAGCAGTTAAAACAAACATCCCACAGAGGTGCCGTGCTGCACCCCAGAGCACCTCCCAGCTGGATCATCGGAGCACTGGGGAGGGTCCTGGTGCAGAGCAGGGACCTGCACAGCAGTAACCCAGCTCTGAGATTCATTAATTAATGAGCTCAGTGCTCCTGTGCTCCCACCAATCACCCCGTGTGTGAGGCTGGAGGGCAGGAGCGCTGACTTCAAGGTCTCCAGATTCCAGTAAGTGCCACTGCATTTGCTGCCCACTTCACTCTGAGGCTGCTGCATTTCCACAGAGAGGGGCTGGGTCGGGCTCGGCTGGGACAACACTGGGGGTGCTGCTGGATAGAACAGATCAGACTTGGCCAGTTTAAGCTCTTCCCTTATGCCTCGGGCAGCCAGGCAGTGGAACCACAGCCTGGGAGGGATTTCTGTCTGCAGGAACACACTGAGTTTCTACCCCAGAATCAGCGTTTCACTCACAGGTGGTGAACAACCTCTTTTTGAGCTCCAAGTGTCCAAATTTTTTCAGTCTCTGGGAGTCTGGCTCGTTTTGAAACGTCCCTCCCATTCCTGTCTAGCGAGGAAATAATTCAGCCCGTCATAAAGGGATTTTAACTGCCTCAATCCATTTCCTTTTTATTGATGCACACAAACCAAGTACAATGTACTTTATGTTTGTCCATCAAGGCTCTCAGTGTGCAGGATTTGTGCCCAATGTCAGACTGCTCTGCAGAGAGCAGCATTAGAATTAGCACAGCACTTGTTTCTCTGAAGGTTGGATCAAGGTTGACATCCCCCCCGGCCCCTCTGCCACCTGTTTTTGCTTTTATCCTGGCTCAGTTGCCTCTACTGATGGTGGGATGCCCAGTGCTGCTGGTGCTGTGACCAGGAGCAGGAACCCGGTGTTGTAATTACCCTCAGGAAGTACAAAGAACTTCCTCATCCTTGTGCAATGAGATGGTGAAAAGCTGATTTTTTGGTGTTTTTAATACACAGGTGAGTTTGTGACAAACCACTTTATCCAGAGGTTCTTAGGCTGGAAAGTCTGAGAACACATGGCACGAAGAGTGATTGTGAGAGACAGGGATAGAATCCTGGAATGGTCTGGGTGGGAAGGGACCTCAAAGCCCATCCAGTCCGACCCCCTGCCATGGGCAGGGACGCCTTCCACTAGCCCAGGTTGCTCCAAGCCCCGTCCAACCTGCTCTTGGATACTTCCAGGGATGCAGGGGCAGCCACAGCTTCTCTGAGCAGCCTGGGCCAGGGCCTCCCCACCCTCACAGGGAGGAATTCCTTCCCAATATCCCATCTATCCCTGCCCTCTGGCAGTGGGAAGCCATTCCCTGTGTCCTGTCCCTCCATCCCTTGTCCCCAGTCCCTCTCCAGCTCTCCTGGAGCCCCTTAAGGCCCTGGAAGGGGCTCTCAGGTGTCCCTGGAGCCTTCTGTTCTCCAGGTGAACCCCCCCAGCTCTCCCAGCCTGGCTCCAGAGCAGAGGGGCTCCAGCCCTTGGAGCATCTCTGTGACCTCCTCTGGACTCTCTCCAGCAGCTCCACGTCCTCCCTGTGCTGTTGTTCCCAGGGCTGGAGGCAGCTCTGCAGGGGGGTCTCACCTGAGGGGGCAGAGAGGCAGAATCCCCCTCTGCCCTGCTGTCCACTCTGTGGGATCAGCCCAGGACACGTCCTGGATTCCAGCTCCACTGAGGTGGGAGTTTCAGGCAGATGCTGCACAGGCCCAGTCATTTCATGTTGTACTAAAATTTTATTAGCAGGAATTTTGAGCCAGAGCCCTGGGTGTACTTTAGAATTCAATTATAATCTGAAAAGTCCCTCTAAAGTAGCTCTGAGCAGTTTGCTGATTATTGCATTTGAGTCACTTCAGGTGAAATTTGGGCACATCCCAGGGCAGTGTCTGAACTCCAGTCCTCTGTGCATTGTGCAGGGCTCAGAGGCAGCTCCTGCCTCCAGAGTGTCTGTGTAGGGCTGTAACTCAGGCTGGAAATCAGCCATACAATCTGAGACACGTGGTAGTGTTTGCAGGTCCTTTTCAGAGCACAACCCCAATTTTCAGGCAGCAGGAAACAAAGGAGGTTACTGACGTTGGGCTCTGTCTGCCTAAAGCATCAACATGAGATGGTGCTTTCAGCACTGCCTAGGATCTTCTTCCTGTTGCTGTATTTTTAGATACTTGTGATTAGTCTTGTAAGTAAAAACCATTCTGACCACGTTGCTTGATGGAGAGCAAACAAATGAGCAGCATCTTAAAATTCCTCAGTGAAAACAGAAGGAATCAGAAACATTGGAGCTCTGAAGGTCTTTTGCTGATGATTTCAGACCGAAAAGAGCAGTGCAAGCAGGGCAGTGATGTCTGTGTCTCCCCCCACTTACACCCTGGAGCTGGAGCAGAGCAACATGCAGGAGAGAGAGCAGGAGCTGCTCCTGCCTCAAGCATCACCTCTGGAGCAACTCCTAGCCTCTCACTCCCAAATGCAGGGAGGACATGGAAAAACCCAGCGTGATCTTCCAGAAGGAGCTTTTGGTTAGGAAAGGAGTAAGTGCGAACTGAACAAAAGAAAAAGTGGGAAATTGGAGGGCAAAGACAATACAAGGTCTTTTTGTTCCCCTAAGGTTATAACGATGCTTTTATATCCCTGCTCTGTGTTTCCAGGTGTGTAAACTTCCCAGATGTGTGCTGGTGCCCCAGCCACGAGCAGGAGGTGCTGACAGGAGCACGTGTTGTCTCTGTTCTGGCTTCCACCCAACCTGCTGGGAATATGCTGATGCCTTTGGGGTCTTTGATCCTTGTCAGCAACAAGCTCCTTTAAAACACCTCATTTATCATTCCGTGGGCTTGGAATTCTTTGGGCTGTGTTTGTATTTGTCCAGCACATGCTGGGAAGGTCTGTGCCCCTGGCGCCCAGAACAGCAGCACTGGGCATGTGGGATTCTGGGCTGAGCAGTTGGAGAACACGGAGAGGGAGGAGCTGGGGCACAGAACAGAGCCATGCTCAGCCTGTGCAGCCCAGCCCAGCTGGATTGCAGGGAGAGGAGCTCTGTGCTCACCCCGGCACTGACACCTCAGAAACATCAAGAATTCTTTCTGTGTAACTGATCCCCGCCAGTCGGGTACCAGATTTTACCACCTTTAGTCTCATTTGCAGGTTATTGGTGAAGGCAGTTAATGACCAGCACCACCCACTGTGCTGCTCAGACACCCAGCTTTGGGGTGGTCCTTCAGCCCTGCTGTGGAGAGAGGGGTTTGAGCCCAGTAAACATGGGATCACAGCCCTGAGGCAGGCAGTGTCCAGCCCTTCCTAACGGGGAATAACACAGGAGAGGCAGGTGAAAGGCACGGGAATGCCATGTCCAAGGAACAACTATTCCAGACTCTCTCAGCAGAGCATCACTTGTGCTTTCACAAAGTGTTTGGGATGTTGGAGAGCAGTGGCCTGGCTCAGCCAGGGGAGATGTCAGGTGGTGCTTTGAGGCACAGCTGAATACCTGAGGTGCATCAGAATCATGGAATGCTGTAGGATGGAAAAGCCCTCTGAGATTGTTGAGTCCGACTGTTCCCCAGCACTGCTCAGGCCACCACTGACCCCTGTTCCCCGGTGCCACATCCACACAGCTTTTAAATGTCTGCAGGGGTGGGGACTCCACCCCTGCCCTGGGCAGCTGTGCCAAGGCAGGACAACCTTCCAGTGAAGGAATTTTCCCAATATCCAACCTAAACCTCCCATGGTGCAACTTGAGGCCATTTCCTCTTGTCCTGGGGCCTTTCCTGCTGACACAGTTGCAGAGGAATACTCCTTTAGATGTGAGTTTTCCTGCCTGAACACAGCATTGTTGTGGAAGTAAAAGTATAAACCCAGGAGAATTAGACCCTGATACAGGTTATGCAGTTAGAGAGAGCCAGGGATGAGAGCTGGTCCCCACGTGGAGCTGGGAAGCCAGCATGGAAACAGCAACATCCTGGGGCTGGTCACAGGAATTTTCCATTCCCACGGCAAGGGAGCTTCCTCTTGGGCACATCCCCTTCCCTGCTGCTGCTCCCCCTGGGCAGTGCCAGTGGCACCACCGGGATCTGAGCTCATTGTCAGTGCTAGGCGTGTGCAGGCTCCCACCAGTCCCTTCCCTTGCAGGAGGCAAATGCACTGGGGTATGCACTGGAATTTGTCCTGTGGTTGTTGTTGCAGAAGAAGCTGGAGCTGGCAGCGGGCACTGCTGGGCTGGCCCCGGCTGTGCCACGGGTGCAGGAAGCTGTGAGCAGCCTCACACAGTTCCTGCAGAAAACGGGATCAGAGCCCACCGTGACCATGGAGCTGGCAGCCAGGGACTTCTCCTACAGCCTGGCACGGATCTACACAGGTGGGAGAAGGGCAGGAATCACAAAATCATGAGAAGATTTGGATTGGAAGGGATCTTAGAGCTCATCTCGTTCCACCTTCCACTAGCCCAGGTTGCTCCAAGCCCCATCCAACCTGGCCTTGGACACTTCCAGGGATCCAGGGGCAGCCACAGCTTCTCTGGGCAACCTGGGCCAGGGCCTCCCCACTCTCACAGGGAAGGATTTCTTCCCAATATCCCATCTCTCCCTGCCCTCTGGCAGTGGGAAGCCATTCCCTGTGTCCTGTCCCTCCATCCCTTGTCCCCAGTCCCTCTCCAGCTCTCCTGGAGCCCCTTCAGGCCCTGGAAGGGGCTCTCAGGTCTCCCTGGAGCCTTCTCTTCTCCAGGTGAACCCCCCCAGCTCTCCCAGCCTGGCTCCAGAGCAGAGGGGCTCCAGCCCTTGGAGCATCTCCATGGCCTCCTCTGGACTCTCTCCAGCAGCTCCACATCTTTCTTGTGCAGATGGATTTCAGACCAGGAAAGAGCTGGGAGTCAGTCCTAGACACCTGGGTCACACCTGGGTCAAGGGTGGAGCTTTAAAGCTCAGTCCTCACCTTTCCCACTGAAGCAGCTCAGCCTGAGAAATAACCACCAGTTGCTTTTCCCAAGTCCTGGGCAGTTCTGGCAGGATCCTGGGAATGCTGACATGTCCTGCTCTTCCACAGGAGCTCTTCTGCTGGAACATGCAGCCCGGCCTGGTGCCTCCTCCACAGACACCTGCGCTGCCCTCAGGTAGGCACAGCCCTGCCTGGCCCTGACTGCCCGGGATGATTCCATGAGTGCTGTGGGAGGCTTTGCTCTGCCTCCCAGAGTGATCCCACCCCAGCCACGGCCACACACAATTCCCAGGAGGAGACAAGCAGCGTCCTGGGCTGGGCCCTCAGCCCCGGGGCTTTTCCTGGCACGGGATATCTCCACTCTTGCAGTGATGGGATCTGACCTGGGCGCAACTCAGGGTGACACCAGCCCTGTGTGAGCCCTGTGTGGTCCCAGGGCTGGCACAGACCATTCCCTCTCTCCATGCAGGTGGTGCAACCAGGAACTGTGTCCGGTGGCCACAGAGTCGGCGTCTGGCAGCTACGGGGCCGGGGCAGTGCTGCAGGACAGTGCCCTGGTGTATGGGGACAGCGCCCTGGGGCACAGGGACAGTGCCTTGGTGCATGGGGGCAGCAGGCTCTGAGGTCCTAAGGCCCCACCACACACAGAAGGTGGGCTGAAATCCAAAAAATCCCTCCCAAAATCCTCAGGTAGCTGCAAATTCCAGGCATGGTGGGGACGTTCCACCAAGGGCCAAACCAAATCCTTCAGGAGTGACCCCCAGCTGCCCGAGGCTGAAATCCCTGGCTTTGGGCCGTTTCCTACCGCAGACACAGCCCTGGAGTCACTCCAAGATGGTGGAATGTTCTCACCATGGTTTAGTCAAAGCCCAAGTGATCAAATCCAGACAATGACTGGAAGCAGCAGCTCTTCAAGTGCCAGTGCTGTTGTTTGTGAAGAAAACCAACCAAAACCAAACTGAAAACTATCTGAAGCTTATTAAATACAGAAAAACACCATTTTTCCCTGTTCACCTTCTTGCTTTCCAGGGTTAACCATGGGCTTCCACCCTGGCACCTGCCCAGGGTGGGGTTTGTTCCCAGGACAGCACCCACTGTGACTCCAAGGGTTGGACAGCCCTTCCTGCCTTAACCTCCTCAGGAACTGCTGCTTTCTGAAGAAAAGAGAGATTTTTATTCTCTGTGGCTTCCAGAAAGCTGATTAATTGCCTGTGCACGTGTCTCAGTGATGCTGCAATCCATCCTGACATAAACTGTACATAAGTCATGGATTGAAATCGAGTAATTCTCCACCTAAATGCTGATTGTGTGCTTCTCCTCCCTCAGCCCGCCAGTCGACCTGCTTGGGATTGCCCTGATGACTACAAGGTTTTAATTAAAAAGTTGCTAATAACAGAAGAAAAGCACTAGTAGGCCAAAGACAGCCGGAATTTATAGCTGAGAAGTGCTACAGCAGCCAGGAGACTGAGTGGGAAGAGGGGGAAGGAGCTGTTTGCTGAGCAAGGAGCTGTCCAGCATTTCCCTGAGGCCAAACCGGCACATCCAGGAGGACACAAGTGGCAAACGCTGCCTCCAGGGAGGAGCAGTGGAGCAGTTCTGGTGGGATGCAGCAAGGGAGGCTCCATGGGCTCTCTGTGTCCTGGCACAGGGATCCCAGGCTGAGCCAGGCAGAGCTTCCCCGGAATCACACAAATCCCATTAACCAGTCCCAGCACCAAAGGGCTTCCTTTGTATGTGCAGTGAAGGGAATGAAGAGTATTTGGGTTTGAAAAGCCCCTACATTATAGAATCATGGAATGGTTTGGGTTGGAAGGGACCTTAAATCTCATCCCATTCCACTCCCTGCCATGGGCAGGGACACCTTCCACTAGCCCAGGTTGCTCCAAGCCCCATCCAACCTGGCCTTGGACACTTCCAGGGATCCAGGGGCAGCCACAGCTTCTCTGGGCAACCTGTGCCAGGGCCTCCCCACCTTCACAGCCAGGAATTCCTCCCCAGTATCACATCTAACCCTGCCCCCTGTGGGAAGCCACTCCCCTTGTCCTGGCACTCTGTCCCTGCAGTTTGGTGTCAGACGTCTCCCTAGAGCTGCTGTGAAACTCAGGAGAATGGGAAGGTGAGGGAACAACACGTGGCTCTAATTCCATCACCAGATGTGCCCGTGGTCGGGGCAGAGGGTCCAACAGCAGGGAAAGTCTGTGTTGGAAGTGTTTGCAGAGCCGATCAGTCCTCGGGATCCTCTGCTCTCCGTAAGTGCTCATCTCCAAAGCCCGGGGCTTCAGCAGTCGCTGCCTGTTCAGACTTTCCCTCTTCCCAACCTATTTTATGTTTCTCAACACTAGGATTACTTTTTCCTCACATATGAGCTATAATTTGCCTAAAAATAAGCCCCACAAACTAGGAGCTCTGCAGATGCCCCGACACAGAGAACAAGGGACTGTAAAATCATCACTGTGTAGGAAAATGAAAAATTTATTAAGATCTAAATATTCACTCTGAGGCAGAAGAGATGCTGCTACACACAAGTGAGCACGAGGGTCTGACACGTCTCCCTGCTGCTGAACAGCTCTGCCCTTGGAGCTTTGCATGATTTAAAACATTTCATGTGCTTCTAGTAGTTAGTTGAGACTTCAGATGTCATTTTAGTACAAATCCCACCAAAATGAAAGGTAAAATCAAACACATCACCACTGTAAGGTGTAAAAATCATTTTGTGACGGGACTGCAGGAAATCAGTTTAAAACCCAGATTTGTTAAATAATAAGGTCAAACTTTAGGAGCATTTAAAAAACGTCCAAGTCCAAAGAATATGGTGACCTGAAATCCCAAAATGCAACAATCGGAGCTCTGACGCTTGCACTGACCGAGACACCAAACTGTCCCCGAGGGCACTGAGCTGTCCCCAGGGGCACTGAGGTGTCCCCAAGGGGCCTGAGCTCCGTCAGGAATCGCCATTTTGTCCTTTCTCACCACTCAAAAAGAGAGCCTAAATCGTTGCTTTGGCTTTTTAACCGAAAAATGTAATTCCAAGGAGCTCAGGAGCCAGTTCTGAGCGATGCCAGTGATGGGCAGCTCTAAGGACTATGTGACACCTGGTCCAACCCTGTACCTGGCAGAGCACTGGCTGAGCCCCGCTGCCAGCGCAGCCCAGCAAAACGGTGTCTTCCAACTCCAGACCTCGCCCTGGGTAATTCCAGGTCGATTTGAGGGGCGGTTACAGACTGACCATAACTGACTCCAGCTGTTCAACGGCCTCTGAACCTGCTCAGCCTCCTGCACGTGGTTACTGCCCTTTGCACTGAGACAGCACCTCAGAACCTGTCCCAGGGCGGGCTCTGGCCCACCCCAACAGCCCCCCCAGTGCAGCAGAGCTGCTCCCAACACCTCCTTCTCCACCAAAGAGCAGCAGGTTTTCCACGCTATGACTGCCCCCACCACACTCACCTGCCCCGCTCAGGTGTGATCACTGAGCACTGCCCGGGGGTGAGATCACTGCTCTTGAATGACTCTGAGTCATTCCTGTCAGGGAGGGGTGGCCCCGCCGCTGTCTCCCCTGGGATGGAGCCCTTCAGCCCCCAAAGATTTCGGTTCTGCAGCTGCTGTTTGTAACTCCCCAAATCCCCTCTGCCCAAGGAGGTTGTTCCACGGCCCCTCAGCTCCTGCTGTGACAGCAGCACCGCTGCTGAGAGCAGCACCGGGCTGCCGAGAGCTGGGACTGAGGAAAGAGGGAAGGAAGTTCCTTAGGAAGAACCGAGCACCAGGGAATGGGCTTCGACACCGTGTCAGCCGTGTCCTCCTCTGGCAGCGCTGCCGGGGCACTGCTGCCCCTGACGGGAGTTTCTGCATCAAGGGCTTCACAGCCCGTGGGAGTTAAAACCTCTGAGAGCCGAGCAGACCCTCGCCCGGCGTGTCCAAGGAGGGGAAGTGCAGGGCAGTGCCCAGGGGCACCGGTGTGCTCCTGGCAGTGAGCTCCTGGCAAAGCACTTACAGGTAACTCGTGTGAAAGCAGCTCTGGGAAATCAAACTGTGGGGTGTAACTGAAACCCTGCTGCTCCTCTGGGTGTCCTTAACTGTGCCAAACAGGACCTCTGTGCTTCTTTCTTGCTCCTGCAGCTGCAGATCCCACCAGTGTGAGCACAGCTCTGCCCTGCCCGGCTTTGATTTCATTAAATAATCACCCTCAGACCACGGAACAACTGAGCACGAGGTGCTGTGATGGGACAGGTCTGGCCAACATCACCCGCAGCTGCTCAAGGAGCTGCTCAGACCCCTGAGAATTCAGGGCAAATGCTCTAAGAGAAGAAACAGCCCTTGGTGGGTGAGCTGAGGGACAGGAGCACAGCTGGAACGAGCAGCAGTCACAAGAAACTGGGAATAATTGGGCCTTAGTGCAGGACAAACAACAGTTGAGTTTTCCACCTTCTGGGAGAAAAGATCTTTAACCTGAAGGGAGTTTGGTTTGTTCCCGAGGAGCTGCAGCTCCACCAGCCAGCACTGGGATAAGGCAGGAAGTGTAACCGTGAGAACTCCAACCTTCCCTGCCTTGGGAAGGGAGACATGGAGCTTCCTCTGCCAAACCTCACTGAGAGCAGGGGAATTCCCTGGAGACCTGGGCTGCTCCTACAGTTGGGCAACATCATCAGAGTGAAATGTGACGGTGGGTTAAGGGCAGAAAGAAAAACGTGGGGTGGAGGGAGCTGAGATTCCACCACCACCAACCCCCAACAGTTCTCCATCCTCGGAAAACCACGCTGACTGTACCAACAGAACCTGGTGGGGGGTGTGGGTTGTGTCCTTCCCCCTTCCTGGGACCACGAAAACCAAGCTTAAGATTTATTTTTTCTTCTAGGTTTAGGAGCAACAGGTTGTTTTTCCCTGCAAAGACACAGCCTGGAACACAAAGCCAGAGGCAGCAGCTGCTGCTCCTTTTCCAAGGCCTCGGTGCTCCCACAGAACCTCCACCACGTCCCCTCCAAGGGACAGGGCGGCAAAATAAAAAAATTAGAAAGTGTGTTAGCAAATGCTCCCATGCAAAAGTCTAAACTTTATTCACTTTTATTTATATATTTAACAATTCTAAAGTATTTACTTCTCGCTTTTGACAAAAATGAAAAATATAGGAGCACTTTACTCTCTTGTGGAGAGAAGGGTTATTTCTGTACACAGCTACGGAGAGAGAGACGCTTCCTCCTTTACATACAAAGAAAAATAATATTAATAAAAAAAGTGCTTCATCGATCCAAAAAAGCCTAAAGAGCCGCAAGCGTTTATTCACACTGTACATCCCCGCCCTCCCGGCACCAGGAGCTGCAGAGGCTCCGGCTCGTCCTGCACAAGCCCACACGAGGTTGGGGTGACACCCACCCCGGCCCTGCCCCCTCCCCATTCCCGGGAGGAGCCGGACATTCCCCTCCTCCCGCTCCGACGCCTGAGCCTCTGTTCCAGCACCCACTGATGGGTCAGGAACAATTCCTGGACACCTCAGCCTCACCTTTCCCTCCTTGTAGCTTTTTCTAAACCCGTGCCAGGGAGATCCCAAGATGCTCCGTCCGTCCCCAAAGCCCCTTCCCAAAAGGACGCAGCCTCCTCCTTCCTGGACATTCATTCCTGCCGGATCCTCGTGGGGGTGGGGAGGGCACAGTCCAACTCCCCGGGCCTCTCCCCTCAGACCCACCGAGCTCTGCCAGGCAGCCGATCCGTGTGACCCTCCTTTGGATGATGTGATTGTGACATTCCAGGGAAGGGAAACGCTCCTTTCCCCAGGTTTCTTAGATTTTGAGCTGTTGTATCTTGAGCTCTCAAATACTCCAGCAGGATTGTTGGGAATATCACAGAGCAGCTGGGACTTTGCCTAAGGAATACACTTGTGAGCAGGATCTACACTTCCTCTGCCAGATTGCACTAAGCAGGATTTATGGGATCTATGGGAAGGGGATGAGCACCTACTGCTGAGTTACAAACAGATACTCGGGAGATTCACACTTCAGTGAGGTGACTGGGATTGGGGCAGAAGGAAGAAAGGGAATCCATGATGTATTTTGGATTGTTGTAAGATCCTCAGGCAGGTTTTTTCCTCTCTGGGGTACACTGCACACAGCCTGGGAAAGGAGGAACATCCCAGGAGGGTGCCAAGCACCAGTGCACTCCCCACGGACCGAGCCCGGAGACTCCGGCGGGTCCCGGTGCCTTCCATCGGTTTGGAGTCTCAGTAAAGTGCGAGTGTGACCCACCAGGGCCTGGGCCTGACCTTGGCAAAGCTCTGCTCCCACAGGGAACCTCCCACGGAGGGCGCAAGGACAAGGCGAAGATCTACTCCTGTCCCACTCGGATTTGAATCATGGATTGCATGGACAGACCTTTGGAGAGGCCTGGTGTGACACCGTCTCACCCCCACCAACATTCCTTAGCTCAAACCTCAGGGATTGTGTGTGCAGGGGATCCCAGTGAGCCCCTGGGGCAGCCACTGTGAGAACAGAGAGGGAGAGGGCTCTCTTGGGAAGCACATTCCCACCTCTTGTAGCAGCAACAGGTTCCCAAACAGCAGTTTTGGGTTTGGAATTACAGGAGTGATTGAAAGCCCTGGAGGCTCCAGCTCTGGAGGCTCTGCAGTTGGCTGGCCTGGTTCCCTCTGCTCCCAAACCCTCGGCCTGCAGCACCTCCGAGTGGGACACAAACACCCAAGGGGTCCTGGCTCTGGCCCAGCCCCTTCCCACCTCCACCCCCTCCCGCAAACAAACAAACATATATATATTATTATATATACACACACGGACACACGGACAGGACAGGCAGGGAAGGGGGAAGAGCTGGAAAAGGAGACTCCCACAATCCAGCGGCGCATCCTCGACGTCCGTCCCACCCAGCCACGTCCCAGCCCGACCTCCATCCACAGCGCAGCCTCCCAGCCTCGGCCCTGCGGATCCGCCTGTCCGTGGGGAAGGGCCGGCTCGGCTGCTGCCCCGCTGCTCCCAGGCCGGGAATTCAGTTGGACGTGGCAGTGATGGGCTTGTCCAGTTCGAGGTCCAGGCTGGAGCTGCCGGGGTGGAGGCTGCTGTAGCAGGACTTGCAGACCCTGCTGGGCTCAAAGAGCTGCTGGCTGGGAACGGGCACCTTCTGGTTACAGCAACTGGAGCAGAACACGTTCCCGCAATTCCTTGTGCCGGGGACAGAGGAGAAACGGAAAAGGGAAAATTAGAAGCAGTTTGATAAAGTTGTAAAATGAGATATTCCCAGTGCTGTGATGGGGTTGGCCCTGGAGACACTGGAGACACTCTGGGCCAGGGCACGGGCAGGGACAACTCCAACGTTTGCACTGATCCCAGTCGGAGCAGACTGGAATGGACACAGGAAGGAGCTCAGAGGTAGGGACAGTGTGGGACTGCAGCTCATTAAACTCCTCTGCAGTGTTGGGTCAGCTCTCTGCCATGTCACCACAGAATGGTTTGGGTGGGAAAGACCTCAAAGCCCTTCTCATCCGGCCCCTGCCATGGGCAGGGACACCTTCCACTAGCCCAGGTTGCTCCAAGCCCTGTCCAACCTGGCCTTGGACACTTCCAGGCTGGATGTGCTGCAGAGGAGCTCAGGGATGGTGCCACCACACCCCTGGAGCACAGGGCTCAGAAGGGCTGAGCTGGAGCCCTTCCTGCAGGAGGCCGTGGGGACTGTGGGGCTGTGGCCCTGCTCCCAGCCCTGATCCTGCCCTGGGTCACTGCAGGATGGATGTGGCAGCACTGGGAGGAGCCAGGACTCTGCTCCAAGCTGGGGCAGATGGAAACTCCAAACCTCATTTCAGTCATTGCAACCCCCCCACTGCCCCCACAGCAACTCCAGCAAGTCCCACACTCCTGCATCCAGGAAATTGAGCCAACAGGGACCATGCAAAGCCCGGGGCGGGCAGGCAGGCGTTCCATGCGCGGGGCAGGCGGGCACTCGGCATTCCCGGGAGCTGGAGCCACGCCGGCACATGCAGCTCGCTGGGGATGGTTACAGCTCAGGCAACTACCTCCTCCTACACTCCCTCACAGCCTGAGCCCTGTCCTCCAAACTCATCAACTCCTATAAGATGCTGGGAGCAGCACTCCTGGGATCTGCATTTCACAGCTGCCTTTCCCATTAACTCCTTGGCATCAGGATTTGGTACCCTCCTTGTTCTGTGCTGGAGATTCGCTGCTGCCAAGAGACTGCTGGGGAATTCTGCTGACACTCAGCAGCTCTGACTAATCCTTCCTTGCCAAGAGAGCAGATTTCCAGGTGCTGGTCACTGATGGGGAGAGAGGGAGCCGAGAAATCCCATTTCCCACTTCAGTGGACTCATCTCCTCAGTTCTGCACAGCGGCTCTGAGGCTTGGAGCTGGAACCCTGGCACAGGCTCTGGAGTCCTGAGGGTCCTGTTAGAAACCCCTGTCAGGAACACCCACAGGAGTGGGAACAGCCCCAGGTGTCACACAGCAACACCTCTGGAGAAGCAGCTCCCACAGCCCCACCTCACTGCCCAAGGAATGATTATCCTGCAGCAGCTCACTGCTGATGGATGAAGGAAATGAGAATCAGAGGCATTAAAACAAGCATCTCTTTGTTGGAGCTCAACAGCTTCCTAACATATGCTTGGGGGTTTGCTGTTTTATCCCAGATAATGGTGCTCTGTAACTGCTCTCCCGAGCTTTGGACAGCTCTGGACAGCTCATCCTTCCCTCCTGGTGGTCCCCTGCTTCGCTTCAGGGATTAGAATGAGACGTTAGAAAACAGGCTGGGAAAAGGGATCTTGCTCATTAGAGGAAGGGGGACAGAAAATCACACTCCCCAAAATGCCAAATCCCCGATATTCATCCAGTTTGGTGCTCCTGACCCTTGACCAGCCCTGTACCTGCCCTGCCACGGGATTTTCAGTCCTTCTGAAACAAGTGGCAGGTTTTTGTCAACAACCTGCAGAACAATGTTGGAATTGTTTGATAACACATGGACCTCTCCCAGAAATATGGCAAAAAAGGGAAGGATCAAAAATAAATGGATAAAACTTGCAGGGCAGTGTCCTCCCAGTGAGCAGTGCAGCATTCCCTGTCACACACATGGGCTGACAGTGAGTGTTAGTGTGAGACACATCCCATTCAAGCTCCCAAAAGCCAAATTCTAAAAGCCTTTCCTGTGAGGAGAGAGGCCTGTTCACATGGATCCAAACACCCCCACCTTAGTTCTGGTGATTTGTAGGCAAGTGAGAAACAGAGAGAGGGAACAGCCCGAGTTAGTTGGGAGAAGTCACCCGGGAAAGGCAGACGGACAAGGGGCAGAGGCTGCTGGAAATGCTCACCAGAGCTGATCAACTCGGTCAGGGTCCCTGCAGGGGGAGAGAGAGCTCAGGGAACAGGCAGAGGGAGCAAACAGTGCCAACCAAGGGAGCTGGAAGGTTTTATCCTGCTCACTGTGGTTCAACTCCTTTCCACTCCCAGGGAAGGGGCTGTAGATGTTTGCTGGGGAGGTTCCCGTGGTGTTGGTCTCTGGTCACTGGACATGGCAAAGCTGAACAGACTGAACGCTCCAGGGAGATGTGCAGCCACGTGGAACCCTGAGTCCATTTTAAGTCCTCGTGGTGTGGGGGTGACCTGTGTGTATCCAGGCTCTGGGAATTCTCCCGAGCCCAGCCCTAGGGAACAGCCTTGTGATATAAATTTGCACAAACACGGTGGACATGGGAAAAAAAAATATTCATTCTGATTCTATTTGTTCTTCCCTGGGTTTGATCAGCTTTACAAGACTAATTGGAGCAAAATATAAACCAGACACGAACCAAAAATGATGCTCATAACTCTTTCCAACTTCAAAAAGCAACAGAGCAGCAGAATGTGGTCACTGCCATTTATTTAAATGCTGGTTCCTGTAATAGTTTTTGCATGTCCAGAAACCAGGAATAGGAATTTATTTGAAATAGAACTTAGAAACTGTAGATTCTCTAGCTTTGACCACGTGGCCTCTGCCTCCTGCTCTTCATTAAGGCCCTGCTGCTGCCTGAGCTGCTGCAGCCTCTGTGGCAACGTGTCTGGCAAAGAATAATCCAGAAAACTTTGATCTCACATGGGTGTTCTTTTCAGATTCTCTAGGAGCAAGTTAATGAAGAGGGTAGAATGGTTAGAAAAGGAAAGGAGCAGGTTTACAACCAGCAGTGGGAAGAAGATGCTATTCCTATATTTCATGTAACTCATATATTGAATTACTGAATGCTAAGATGACAAAGCTGTGTTTTTTATAAATCTAAACAGCCAGCTGCCTCCAAAATCAACCTGAGGGAAAAAGGTGGGATCTGTTTTGGCTGGGGTGGAACAGATACCAAACGTGGCTTTTACATGTGTCCTGTGCCTGAAGTGGAGCTGAGCAGGAGGAACTGCTCCGTTCCCAGCGCTCGGCTCCTCCGGCAGCGCAGCCCTGCCCTGACACCCGTCCCCAGGAGAGGAGCTGTGTGTGCAAAGGCAGCCCCTGGCAGGTGTGAGGGGACACCAGCAGCGTGTCCCTCCCCCCTGGTGCCCCGGTACCTGCAGTGGTGTTTCCTGCTGGCGAGCCAGAAGGCGCTGTCGCAGCCGTAGCAGTGAGCGGCCAGGTGGTCCGGGAGCCACCGCGTCACCTGGGGACAACAGCCACAGGGGTCAGGGAGGGGGCAATGGAAGCACACCCGCCCTGTTTGTGCTCCCAAAAGCAAAGCCAAGCAGCCCGAGGGAAGGTGCTTGTTCTACTGTAAGAGCACAAGGTCAGGGCTGGCACCAGGAGCAGACACGCAGACCTGTGAGAGCAGAGACGCTGGATTCCCCTCAGACAGGCAGAAATCGAGCCAGAAAGTCCAATTCCCTTCAGCTAAAGGTAGACATTCCCCAAGCACGTGTCCACCTGAGGCTTCTTTCCTACTCCCCCCTTCCCAAACTCCCAGTCTGTGAAGCAGAGGGCTCATAGGCACAGGTACTGGTACGTCAGGTGAGACAAGCGGAACGCAAGGAAGAGAGTTTCCAAGAAGTGGCACATGACCAAAGGCCAGAGGATAATTTGATATCAATATCCCAAAAGGAGTGATTCCAGGGATTTAGTCTGTACCTCTGTGTCCTGTTTATCCACCTGCTCCCAGCTGGCTTCAGAGAAAATCTCTGTGCTGCAGCGAGACAAGCAGTTCTGATCCAGATTGCTTTCCGAGTCGGGGATAGACGTCTGTTGGCAAACAAACACAGCTGAACAGAACCTTCCCATATCCCTGCTTCCAACCAAAGAACACCCGGAATTCCCGGCAGGTCAGGGTCTGCCCCTCTGGTGACAGGAGGATGTGAGGCAGAGTGGATTTAAAATCCAGTTTCTGCTGTGTTAGCGCAAAGTTCTGGCAAAGCTTTGGGTGATTAACCAGAACCTGCTCTCTGTGGCTCCAATTCCAGGGTCCTGTTTCCTTTCCAAGGCTGTTTCACTTTCAAAAGTAAAATTAGTAATGCATATATCCTTTTGTTGGCAAAGATTCTGGAAAATACAAGCCAAACTGCACATGGAAAACTCAGAATTTGAGATATATATATTTTATATATAGGTTTTGGGGAATAATGCTTCCTTAATATAGTCTATCCAGGTAGGATGGATTTTAACAGATTTAAAATTCAGCCAGCCCCTTACATACAGTAAAATAGCAAGAAATCTTGAGTTAATATCTTTTTGTGCCTGAGGAATAGGCATTCCTGGAGCTCCAGAAGAAAACCTGCAACTCCCAAGCTGAGGCACAAACAGAAGGTAGAGATCAGGTTCTCAAAAACAGGGAGTTTTCTGGAGGCACTGCCAGCCCTACGCTGCAGCTTCTGAAGGCCCTTAAAAAGAGGAGCAGAATCAATTAAGCCAAAGCACCCAATTTCTCCAAGGAATCCAAGCTTTTTGTGGTGACACTGAGCCCAATGAGGCACGTCGAGCTGTGTCGCCAATGGGAAGAGCCAAGAGGGCTCCAAGGATTTTTCACAACAAACGTACCTGGGACTATCCAGCACCTCTGCCATTTCTAAACAACAACAAATTCGACAAATGTCCGATAAATATTTATTTTTTTCCATGTTGCAGGATATAAACCACGTGGGAAAGGGAAATTTCTGATGGGTGTTGCATCAGCCACAGGAATCACGGGCAAGTGCTCAAACCCACAGGAAGGTACAATTCGCTACAAAAGTCCCAACTTTTACAACTTTAAACACTTCCAAGCAAAAGCACAAATAGATTAAAAGCTTCCTTAAATATAATTTGTAGAGAAAAAAACACTTGTTGACATAAGGCTGCATGAAAGCTCAGTTAATTTACGCCAGTTAAGTTTAGAATTCCAGAAATTTATTCCAGTTACTGAGCCTGGAGCATCCTGGCCATCTGAAAGGGATGGTGTGAACCTGATGGGTTTGAGCTCACAGAGCATCACCTGAACCTGCAAAGCACCAAGGGATCATCCCATGCTACTGTCCCAAAAATGGCACAGTCACAACCTCAGGAAAACGTCTTTCCTTTACATGAAAACAACAGTAAAAGAGGTGTTTGGGTTTTTTAGTAAGGCCAATGAAGGTGTTTGGGTGTTTTATTAAGGCCAGTGAGGGTGCTTAGGTATGACCAGCTACGTGTGAGCTGCTGCCAAACACCCACCTCGAAATAAGCCTTGGGTCCACTCATGGTCAAACTGAAGTTAGGTGAAGATATTAGTCATTAACTGCCATTTATCAAGTGTTTGCCCTCTTCAGAATGACCTGGAAAGTTCCGCAAAAGCCTGCAGAGCCCAAAAATGCCCCCCGAGCGCCCAGTGAGCTGCGGCCACAGCGCAGGTACCGCTCACTTACCACTTCGTCGCCGTAGTCCCCGTTGAGCCGCAGGGAGCTGTTGAGGAACTGGCTCTCCAGGCGGCTCTTCAGCTCCTGCACCTGCTTCTTGAGGGTCTCCACCTCCTGCTGGTGGCCCGTCTCGATCTGGCGCAGGCGCTGCTGGATGACGTCGCTGTAGACGGGCATGCCGTCGTCGTCCAGGTGGCTGCGGGCGGGCTGGTCAGGGCTGCCGCCCGCCACCGGCCTCCCCAGCGGGCTGAACACCCACTTGTGCTGCAAGTTCCTCAGGTGCAGCTGGGCAGAGCTGCAGCTGGCCGTGGACACCTGCCTGCTGAGCGAGGCCTTGAGCCGCTCGTCCTCCCCGTTCACGCAGTGTCCGTTGGTGGCGGGGAATTTCGGGGGGATGAGCCCCATGGGCTTCTCGGCCAGCTTGTTCTCGGGCTCCAGCTCCCCGTTACACACAACCTCGTCTTTCCGCTCCACGAGGGGCAAGGCACAAGGGGAAGGCATCGGGAGGTGCGTGCTGCTGCTACCAGAAGTCCTGTGCACTCTTGTTCCCAGTTTTTGGAGCTCTATCATGCACTCCCCCTCCGGCCTGTTCTCCAGAGTTCGGGACAGCTCGTCAGCGCTGTTGTCGAAGGGGTGAGCTCTGTGGCATGGGCCCTTAGGCAGGAACTCAGGCTTTGCTTCAGTCTCCGTTAAGGTTTCCGTGGAACTTTCGATGTTGGATGTCCTTGCCTCGGGCGGGGCTGGCAGAGGGAAGGGAAGGCCGGCCTGTGCTGTGCCGTACGGGCTCTCTGCTTCTTCGTGTTTCCCAACACCTTCTTCCTCCATGTTGTTCTGAGCGGAGCCCTCCAAAGGAACAGTCTGCAGCCCCCTCACCTGAGGTACCTTCTGGAGAGCGCTGCTGGGATCACTGTGCTCGTCCTGCTGTCCTCTGGGCTCAGAAGCACCTTGTGAAAGCGGGTGTGGGGCGGGTGTGGGATTGTTCATTACGATACCTGTGTCCGCCTCGGCCTTTCCCCCGAGCTCACTGACATACCCCCGCAGATTGTCAGCTCTCTTCTCCTTATCCAGGGCCACCTCAGCCCCTTTCCCTGCTGCCTCCAGGCCACCCCTTAAGTGCTCCTCCAGCCCAACGTCATCTTTCGTGGCCTCCTGCAGGATGTTCTCCATCTGCCCCTCTGCCACCCCGGCTGCGACAGAGAGCTCAGCGCCCAGGGGGGCCCTGCCCTGCCGGCCCAGGGTGTCCCCCTCGAAGGGCTCGTCACTGGGGGGGCCGAGGCTGCTGAGCTCCAGGGAGCGGCGGTGCTCCTGCCACTTCTCGTTGAGGCTGGGGTCGCTGCTCCGGCGGGCGGCTGGAGGCACGCTGCTGTCACAGGCTGTCGGCAGATTGTCGAAGGATCTCGTCTTTGGTAGCCTGCAAAGGCACAGACAATCCCAACCCACGGTCAGGGGAGGCTTTTTTAAGCGTTTACCTACTGTGGTTTAAACACTCCCCCCTCAATTAGGACAGTAACAATCCGTTCACTAATGGACTTGTGGGAAGTATTATCCAGGAGCACGTTCTGCCCATCAGTAGTGCAGACCTGCTTCAGGACTTCCTTTGTTTGCCATCAGGAAAATATGCCCAACCAGACTTCAAACATTCCCAGAATAATCCCTTTACCACCAAGCCCAAACGCTTCCAGCCTGGTCACACCTCCTAATTAGCATGTGCTCGGAGCCATTGTACAGAAAAGCAAAGAAATAGTTACGCAACTCCAAAAAAAGAACTCAAATTCAAGATAACCGAAGGAAACCTTATACCCCACAAGGATATAAGGAATTTTATGTGGCTGTGTGACACCCAAAGCTTAGTTCTGTTTGCCAAGCTTCTCTCTGCCACATTATCACCCGTGAAATGTGAAGCTTCCAAACCCAAAACCTGCACTGGGGCAGGTCAGTCCCACATTCCCACAAATCCACCTGGGAGAAATCCTGCCCTCCCGCCACAAACATTCTCTTTTTATATCCCACAATATTCTCTGTTGATCTTACTTTACAGGAGGGATTTCTGGGCTCTAGGCTCACCTGCCCAGAGGCTGCTCTTCAGGGCTAGAGCCTGGCACAGGGTACGGGGCACAGGAGTCATCGGCAGGCGTGGAGGGGGACGAGCAGGGCAGGTAAACAGCACTCCAGAGCATTAAGTTCCGCACATGGCACACTGGGTACAGCACCTGAGAGGGACAACACAGGAAAGGGCTGAACTGCTGGCTCTCAGCAGGCAGAGGAGTTCAGCCCTGAGGGTGACAGTGAGCAGTGATGTCATTTAATCAGCCACACTTGGGTCTAGAATGATCTTTTCTGTCAGAGGCAGAACACTGATGGCCTTCAGCTTGTCCTGAATGAACTCCTGCAATGTGCTCTCTCTGAATCTACACCTTCATAATGAATACACCTGAGCAATTTGAACTGCTGTGGAATTCAGTGGCCCACTGTCAGTGCCGAGGTTTCCTCGTGTTGTGTTACACTGTGCCAGAGGGAGTAGGACTCACTTCCACAGGCCCCAATCCATCACAGCCCATCCTGGCTCTAGAGGAGGCACTCCCATGTACAGACTCAGGACATGCAGAAATACTCGGAAGAGGCTTGCTCTTAAAAGGGATTCCTGGATTGCGGAATACACTTTATGATTTCGTTTAAAAACACCTGGGCTCACTCTAGCAATTCCACTCTTCTCCAAGCAGATTCCCTGTGGAAAAGCAGGCAATGATAGAAGAACGGTCTGTCCCCCCAGGGGGTGGTTGGGCACTGAACAGGCTCCCCAGAGCAGTGGGCACAGCCCCAAGGCTGCCAGAGCTCCAGGAGGGTTTGGACAATGCTCCCAGGGACAGGGTGGGATTGTTGGGGTGTCTGTGCAGGGCCAGGAGTTGGGATTCCATGATCCTTGTGGGTCCCTTCCCACTCAGAAGACGCTGTGATTCTAGGAACAGTCAGGTTTCCCTGGCACTGAGCAGGACTGTGGGGTAGCTGCTGCTCTTAAACTTTGGCTTTGTAACAGATGTGGCTGCATCAGAGGCACCTTTTAAAGCCCGAAGTAAAGCCACAGAAAGATGAACCCAAGACAGGAAATTACCAAAACTCCCCCACACTGAAAGAGTCTCCTCCTTAGCACAGACAGTGTTGTCTGCCCCCGAGAGCAGCCCAAGCACAGCCCTGTCCACTCATCCTGCTGTAGGAGCCCTCTACACCCCTCTTGGGCACACCTGCTGGCATTTTCAGGGAAATTTAGATGCAGCCATAGCTTTAAACATCCCCCCAGGCTGTGTTTGCCTGCTCTGCCTCGGCATAGGCACACCCAGGATGCTGTGTCAGGAGGGAAGGCTTGAGGGCTCAGCAGTGACAGCTCTGCAGGGCCACAGCCAGGGCACATGCGGCCAGGAGGGCTCAGGGAGTGGAAAATTCATCTTCCCAGAACCAGTGTGGGCATAAAACTCTTTCTTACTTAGCCAGGGTTTAATTTTACTCTAAGGTACAAATAAAAGCCACATCTATCATATGCAAACCCTCTGCACAGTCCTTACAGTTCTGTTTATGACATCTCATACTTTCATAAATAAAAAGGGCTTAGATATTTATACAAGTCCTTGCAGTCCTCCCCATGACGTCACTTGGTGACTGTGTGTTCACCTGGCCATGCTCTGCACCCCTCAATGCCTCACACGACCTTGTATCAAGCACACAATGAGGTAACTGTGAGCCTCTCCCCAGAACATTCAGTGAGCTCTTACCACAGAGCAGCCAGACTGAAAATGTGAAGGTATTGAGACAAAGATACACCAAATAATCTGAGCTACTTCTTCTGTTTAGCTTTAAGACTAATTTAGACACAGTGTCTAGGTTTGCAGGCAATTTTCTGTCACTCCTCTGACACAGCTTAGCTCTCTAGAGAGGTCTATTTATCAAACACTGAAATGTTTTCTGCTACAAAAAATACAGTAAAATCTTTAGTTACAGAAAACACATTTCCAGCATGGAGAAGTTTCTGAGGTGGCATTTGACATTCCCCAAATATCAGCAAAATTAACACAAGACTTGAAACATCAGCCTGAGCTGAGTGTTCCAAGGTGAGTGTCAGTGGGGAGAGCTGAGCTCACCGGTCTGGAAACACCTCTCTGTTCATGGTGACAGTTCAGAGAATCCCAGAATGGTTTGGGTGGGAAAGGAACTTAAAGATCATCCAATTCTATCCTCTGTCATGGGCAGGGACACCTTCCACCAGACCAGGTTGCTCCAAGCCCTGTCCTGGCTTTGAACCCTTCCAGGGATGGGGCTGCCAGCACCTCAGTTGTGGCTGAACCCCCATTCTATGTCCCACTGTTGGGGTGTTTCCTCAGGGTCCCCCCCTCCTTGTGGGGACTGTAGCTGGGAGCCCCCAGGCTCTCCCTGCAGGGGTGGGGGATACATACAGACTCCGACTGGGAGGAGTAGAGCAGGTTTTTGAAGGCTTTGTTTGCTGCCCGCAGCAAAGACCAGACGGAGCAGGTCCGTTCCTGAGTGTGTTTCTCTCCTCTCTCCTTCGCATTGTTGCACAGGAATGTTCCAAAGAGGCAGGAGTAGGTGTGCTGCACCAATTTCACCTGCACAGAGCAATGCAGACGTGTCAGGTGGCACAACAGATCAGCTTCACCCTCCCTCTGCAGGGCCAAACCCCCTTGCCAGAGCTGACACTTGACACACAGCATTTTTTGCATACCTCCTTACAAAGCAATTGCAAAGGAATGCAATGGAGTGGAATCTTTGAAAATCATAACTAAAAAAATTCAGGAAAAAGTATAACCTAGAGAGACTAAATATTTGCTCATAATCAAGTATAAAGGTCACATTGATTCAAACTCACTGCCCTGCAGGACAGGCAGAGCAGA
Organism: Cephalopterus ornatus; assembly: GCA_013396775.1. NCBI lineage: Eukaryota > Metazoa > Chordata > Aves > Passeriformes > Cotingidae > Cephalopterus > Cephalopterus ornatus. Next base: position 232,762 of record VZRE01011331.1, read on the forward strand.
GAATCATGATTCCTGTGCTACAAAACATTCACGCACCCCAGAAATGCTGATCATTAATCACTCAGTGCTGTGGGCCCAGCCTAACAAAATGGCTTAGTGTGAGCTTAACTTGGGGCATATAAATGACTTCCTTAGTATTATTCAGATGTTTAAATGAAGACAAGTAGTTCAGTACTCTGAAAAATTAGGGGGTTGCTCTAAAAAGGGCAGAACACCACGGGTATGTTGTCTCCCAGCCCCTGGAGATCAGCGGTGTGAAGTGAAGCGAGTTACTACCTGTTGTATCTCATTTCACAACTGAGTTACGCCAGGACCATCCACGGACTCGGTTACATGGCTGAGCTGGCAAGTGGTAATTCAAGTCAGCCACAATCACAGGAATGTGCCTTAAATCTCTCAGTGGATCAGGCACTTCATAAAAACTTTTACTCCTCAGATTACTGCTCCTGCAGTCCATGACTGCCACTTCCCCAGACACCTGGGGACTGACTCTGACCATTCTGGGTGAATTCCTAATGGGAGAGCTGTCTGCTTCCAGAGAAGATAAACACAGCTCCTACATCCTTTCAGCACAGAAACTGAAAAATTTCATTTTCATTTTCAGCAAAGTAACTGAAAAAAAAAATGAAGGGAGCAGGTTGTTTTTAGAGGAGGAGTTTCCAAGTCAGAGCATGATCAAAGCAGGAGGAGGTCTGTATTGCCAGTAAGGATGATTTTTTTCATGCTGTGTGGATGTTTTATACCTCTTAGATGGGAATATTTAATCAATACAGTTTCTTTCTTTTAAGTCTAAAAGTCGTCCTTAAGGGTCCTGCTTCTGTTTTAAAGAGTGAACAGACCCCATGGAATAGAGAAATAATTTTGTCTGCTGTACCTGGGCATCTTTGCTATTACCTTTTATCATGCTTAGGGAATGGTTTGGGTTGGAAGGGACTTTAAAGCTCATCTCATTCCACCCCCTGCCATGGGCAGGGACACCTTCTGCTAGCCCAGGTTGCTCCAGGCCCAGTCCAACCCGGCCTTGGACACCTCCAGAACATCACAGACAGGTGGGAAAATCAGCCCCTCAGGCTCTGTGGATGTCAGCACTGGTTTAGAAGAGTCTGTAAAACTCTCAACTCACAAGGAATGCTTCGTTAAACTCAAAAGAGCAAGGGAACTGCCTCTGGAGCTGATGGACACAGTCCAGCCACTGCAGAAACACCGGGCAGCGCTCGTTCAGGTCATCCGAGTTCTCCCCATGGCCACAGCGATCTGCAAACTTGTGGCCAAAATCCAGCCACTCCGTCTCCACCAGCACCTGGAAACCCTGCAGGAATGAAAGGACAGATGAAGAATTCCTGTTTTCCTTTGGCTCAGTTTTCTAAGATAGTCTGAGACTCATGGGAATCACTTTATTGCTGTGCCCTCACTCTCTTATTTCCCTTCAGCACTGGGCTCATTACTGCTCTTTGCTGCTTTAGTGCCTCTGTGCTCTGAAATGAAATTGGGACAGATATGGATTCCCAAACTACATGAACAGGAAAGGGAATAAGGCAGATTAAGTCCTCAGTGACTGGCAGGGAGGATCCTGATATGAGCCCTATCTCTCCAGGCAGGGGGCGAGCAGGAACTTCATCTTGATCAAATCCATCTGGATCATGACACCCAGCATTTGGACAGGACATTTGAAAGCTTTCCCTTCAAAATGATGGGCAGATCTGTCTGTTAGGAAAGAAAACAATCCACAACAGGACATCCAAGCTCAGGGAGAGCAGGTGCTTGTCTGGTGTACACCAGTCACAAGGCTGATTAAAGGTTCACTTGAGTGATTTCTCATGAAAATGAAAAGGGCAAAGACATTCCCAAACAGTGCCTGGATGAGCAGCTGAATGTGACACCTTGTCTTACAGGACCTGAAATCCATCACAGGGCAGGAAGGTTTTGGTTCTTAGAGGAAAGAAAAATTGTAGAGAATCTTTATTGAGTCAAAGGCTGTGATTAGAGCCAAAATAATGGCTGACAGCTGAGAAATATGAAATGTGGCAATGCTGAAGACTCATTTTCCTCAACATTTCTGATCCTGGTATAGACAGCTGCAGTTCATGGTTTCCTCTGGATGACAAGGAAGGCACAGGGTGCGCACAGCAGAACTCTGCAGCCTGCACAGGAGGGACAGCACTCCCTGGAGCACCAGGAGGACGTTCTGTGCCCAGGCCAGTGCAGCATGTTTTGCCCCGGTGGATGCCAGCTTGTAGAACTCATGTGAAAAAGGATCCAAGAGGTTTCCACACTTCCATCCAAAAAGGCTTTGCTGCAGCTCAAGCCTCTGGTTCTTGTGTGAGTGAGGCTTTAAGCAGCAGCTCACAGCAGTGTTCAGACACGGAGTTCTGTTCTGGACAACAAAGGCATCTTGCCCGTGGGCTGGCAGATGGAACCCAGCCAGAACATGTCCCACAGTGCTGCAAAGTGATGGGGGAAAAAATTCAGGCTGAAAAACCAGGAGAAATATAACTGACAGAGGACAGGGAAAATGTGAAACTGGAAAGCTATGCACTTGGGAAATGCAGCAAAGAGCAAGACTCTGTCTGAGCGCTTGGCTGAGAACATGCAGTGGGGCAATGGAAACTGCAATTGCAGCACTTTGTACTCCATATTCCCGAGGTAAATATGGGGAAGCACAGACCATGACTGTGCAGCTACAGAAAAGGGAAATACAATGTCTGAGTTACAGACTGTGCCCACACCTGGTTGGTTAACTCCTGCCAGCTTTAGTGCCTTCGTCAGTGGAAAGAACTGCAGTAATTTATAGACAGGTTAGCTCAGCCCAGGCCCTGAGCTCCCCAGTGCCCTCCCAGAGGGATCACTCACCTCTGTGGTCCTGTAGTAGGGGTCTAGCAGCAGCTTGGCCAGTGCTACGATCTGGGGGGTGCGGTCCCAGCCGTCAGAGCAGTGCACCAGCACCGGCCGCTGGTCCCGGTCCACGGCGTGAACCACCAGCAGCGCCGACTTCAGGAGCACTGACAAGTGCTGCAGCCACTTGGTGCTCTCCAGAGCTGACAGCCAACTAGAGGAAAACGAGGCAAGACAGTTTTTGCTCTTTTAAAATGCTTTCAGGTTTGGATCTCTGAATTTATCACGGCAAAGCTGCTGTTTTAATAAGCTGTGTGTGTCACGCGTGAGTAGTTTTCATTTCTGTCTTGTTAACTCCCGGGCTGGAGCGGCAAAGCCACACTGTCTACCCCAGCAACTGCCAACCTCGGGGATGAGCTGAAGATCTGATCAACTTTGAGACCATGGAAGGCTTTAGCAGCAATCTCCAAACAGGGCAGTGGGAGTTTATATATTTGACTCAGGGAGGGAAAGCTCATCAGCATGTTCCACGCAGTTCAGCTTTCGCTGAGCTCTGTCACCAGCTGGGTTTGTGCTCTGGGAACAGCCTTAATTAACAGCTCCAGTGTCTAGTGAACATCCAAGCTCAGAAGCTCCTGAGATGATGGGCCATTACAGGGTAGTTACCCCACAGCACTGGAGGGCTATGAAATATTCTCTTGAAATGACACTATAAATGAGGGAAACATGGAACACAGCCAGAATTTTCCAAGATGTGAATATTAAAGAATAGCATGCCAACCTAAGTGGGAGTGCTTAGAAGCCCACCAGAAGTAGCAACACTCTGGTATCAATACCCAAGGTTGCACTATCATTTCACAACTAATTCTCTGGGTTCACTTCAACCAATTACCTCCATGGAAGTGAAAAAACACAGCCCAACATTATCACCCAGGAAAGTCACCGGGGAAAACGCACGGAATTTCAGTTTACAAACCAGCAGCCAGAGGGACGTGGCTGCAGAAACACGTCACCCAAGGCCCAAACATCCACTTACTTTCCTGGATCTGGCATTTGTGTGCAGAGCAGACGCAGGGACTGAAAGCTCTTCCGGATGGAATGGATGTTTGCCATCCCCATGAACACCACCTCACAGTTGGGGTAATATTCTGCAGGGGGAGAGGGAAGAAACTAAACGAACTGCATTTCTAAAAGAAGCTTTTTTTCATCAAAACAAACCCCCGTTGCCGTGGACAGATGAAATAATCTGTTTATGACTAATCTGTTGGACACACCAGCCCTTGGAGCTCGGTGGGTATTCCAGACATGACACCACAGCCCAGCAACACAGGAAGCATTTACTGAAGCATTTGGTATTTACTTGCAATGTTCCACTCCAGGTTACAAAAAGCAGAGTGCAAACCTATGGGAATAGGAATATTCCCGTGCTCCAGGTCCCAGAGTGTTTGTAAAGACTGAGAAACATCATGAGATGCGAAGCACAAATAATATTTCACTGGTAATTCATGGATGCAAGTTATAGATTGCTTTCCCTAAGCACTCAGAAAGGCTGAAAGGTTACTCCATCCACTGCTTCCTTCTGAGGGGAACTTTATGAGGAAGCATCACGTCTGAGAAATACTGGAAGTTCAGGAAAACAGAAGATACATGGAATTACTTTGGATGTTGCTCTGGGATGTGCTCATGTACAGACAGGGTCACAGCTCAGGGGGGCACCCAAGGAGAGCCAGAAAAATACCAGTTCAGTGGTTTTTCCTAGATTTAGTTTTGATGCTTCTGTCTGCACAAAAATGGTGACACAACAGCTAAAATGACTGTTTCTACAGGAGAAAAATAATCAGGATGCAGAATCTGGGGTATTGAGTGCTTGCACAAGGAAATGCAGGAGTCTGAGCATGTTTTGTGTCATTTGATTTCCCAATTCTTTATCAGCCCAACAGCTGCTGACCCAAAGAGAACATCCTGTTAGCAATGGACTGTGTAACTCCAGCCACAGATTGCACCAGGCAATTTCAGCATTTTTTGGTTTTTTTCACTGAGTTATGTTATATCTAAAATAAAGCACAGCATAAATGAGCTGTTTTTATACAGAGAATGAAGCAAACTTGGCAATACCTGCAGAAAACTTAGCAGTAGAAAGCAACACACGTATTTATTGAAGGTGACAAGCTGTTTGAAAATCTTCTACACAGAATGCAAGAACCAATATACAAGAAAATCAAACTTCCTGTATACGCTGCTTCTCTGGTTCAAAATTTTACTATTATAAAGAATTTTTTAGTAATTTTGAGGTTTTAAGTGGAAACGTCATCTTTCCTTACTGGTGGCTGCATAAAGTGCAACTACTGCAGCAAAGACCAAAACAAGAATATATGGTCAAAAGAGATTTTGTTATCTTATCTCTAGTTTTTCTGTCTGGAATTTTCTTCCAGACTCTCCACCCATGGAATTTTAACAGGCTGCATTCATACCCAGTAGTGACCATAAATAATATCTTGTTTATAAAAGCACCAATGCACAAGTGCCAAAGAACACAAAGTGGTGTTGCAAATGTATTACACTTGCAAGGTGAAGGAGGAGTGCAGTTGGTCATGATACAAATGCTGAAAAATGTTTCAGCTTTAGAAAAATTGCTGAAAAGCTGTATTTTGCACAACCATTCTAGAATATCATTATTCTCTGCAGTCAGTGGGTTTTACAAGTTCAGGGCTTTTGGCCGTGAGCACACTGGACACCTTTGTCTCTCTCTAGTCTATATATTTGACTCAGCAAGGGAAAGCTCATCAGCATGTTCCACACAGTTCAGCATTTACTGAGCTCTGTCACCAGCTAGGTTTGTGCTCTGGGAACAGCCTTAATTAACAGCTAAACCTGCCCTTTGGAAGGGCTGGATGGTGGCTGCTACGATCCAGAACTTTCAGAGAGATGAACAGCCCTCCATGCCCACGGTCAGTGAAACAGGCAGTACCGAAAGGGATCAGTGCAATCCCATTTGAGCAAATCCTTTTGATCAGCTGAATGGAAAACAGAAGTGCTGCTCACCTGGGCACTCACAGCCTCCCCCCTTGGCTCTGTTGGCCACGGCTGCCGCGTAAGACCGCGCGTCCAAGATCAAAAGCTTCTGGGGCTGCACTGCCAAACTCTCTGCTCCCGAGGCATTGGAGATGGAGGAGTCTGAGAGGGAGGAGATGCACCTGGTGAGGAACTCAGAGGATACTTCTGACCATGATTCACTCAGTCCCTCATCCCACAGGCACACAGTAACTGGAGATTGCCTGACTGAACACCATGGGTTCATCCTGTTCCAGGGAGATGGAGCTTTTACACAAAGCTCTGCCCCTCACAGAAAAGCAACAGGGACGGACTTACCAAACTCCACATCGGAGAGGTCCCCTCCATTGGAGAAATCTCTGGAACAATTTCCATTCATTAATTTGTTGCTGTTGGACCTTGAGTCCGAGGCACAGGCTTTGGCCACAGACTGGACGAGGTGCTCGTCGTCGGCGTTCCTCCAGCCCCACCAGCTGACCTCGGGCTGGCCACAGCGGGAGATCACTGCCCCATTGCTCTGGTGCCTGGAAAGGGAAGGAAGAACAAAACCAACAGCGCATAAGTTGAAGAATCAGCACGAAAACTTCAATGGTGTGCCACGGATTCTTAATTCCCACCAGGGACCTTGCCACTGTTCAGCAGTTATCCAACCTGGGGGTCAGTGGCAGTGTATTCCACGTGCTTCCCTTCCAAATGCTGAGAACACAGTCATTGAGAGGGGAAAGTCAAAGCAAGGTCAGGAAGAGAAAACAAAGCATCTTCTTGCTCAATATTGTGGCCTGTTGGCCAGTGAAGGCTGGGGAGCATTTTGGAATAGCAGGTGAGGCATTCCAGAGGAATTAAACACCTGCTGGATGGGAGAGAAATGAGCAACACCCCAACCTGACCACAGCTCTCATCTCCTAGGGAATGACATTAAAAAAAAAAATCACATGTTTTTACACATCTGAAGAGTTATTTCCTTAAAGACCCAACCTCTTGTACTACACATAAAGAACAGATCTGAAATAATTAAAACTCACTGAACCACTGCAAACATGTTCTGAAAAAGATTTAAAAACTCTCCCCTACAATCTGTTATAAAAAGAGGACTGAAACATACGATCACAGTAATTCCACTTGCTGCCTCTGTGCTGGCACACCCCACTGCTGCCACCAGCTCTGAGATTCCCCATTCACTGAAGTGTTTGCAGCTGGGAGTAACAACCTTCTCCTTGATCTTGCCCACCAGCCCCTGAGTTCAGGGAGCTCAGCCCTGGACCAAGGCAGCCCAGCTGTGGGTACAGAGCGGAGCGGCCACAGCAGAGACACAACTTCTCTGAGGCCACAGAGTGAGGCAGCAGTGCTGAGAACAGGACAGCCAGAGATGTTCACTCCCTGCCCTGTGTCCCAGCTGAAATATCCTCCCACTCACCCACACTGTGCTTCTCTCTTTAAATGGCCTGCAAATGACAGGATCGTGGAATGGTTTGCATGGGAAGAGACCTCAAAGCTCATCCTATTCCCACCCCCTGCCATGGGCAGGGACACCTTCCCCTAGCCCAGGTTGCTCCAAGCCCCATCCAACCTGGGCTTGGACACTTCCAGGGATCCAGGGGCAGCCACAGCTTCTCTGGGCAACCTGGGCCAGGGCNTGCCCAATATCCCATCTCTCCCTGCCCTCTGGCAGTGGGAAGCCATTCCCTGTGTCCTGTCCCTCCATCCCTTGCCCCCAGTCCCTCTCCAGCTCTCCTGGAGCCCCTTTAGGCCCTGGAAGGGGCTCTCAGGTCTCCCTGGAGCCTTCTGTTCTCCAGGTGAACCCCCCCAGCTCTCCCAGCCTGGCTCCAGAGCAAAGGGGCTCCAGCCCTTGGGGCATCTCCGTGGCCTCCTCTGGACTCTCTCCAGCAGCTCCACGTCCTCCCTGTGCTGTTCCCAGGGCTGGAGGCAGCTCTGCAGGGGGGTCTCACCTGAGGGGGCAGAGGGGCAGAAGCCCCCCTGCCCTGCTGCCCACACTGAGGGATCAGCCCAGGACAGCAGTGGATTTCCAGGAACACATCCCTTCCAGCAGAGGTGCCTCTGGGCACTGCTGTTCTTGCTCAGCAGTCCCAGCACAACCCCCAATTTCCAAAGCACACACATGCCAATTACAGCTCCTACATGCTACCATGCAGCAAAGGATTTGAGAGCCTTCCTACAAACAAACTGCCCATTCCAGCTTCAGGGCAGCCAGGAGTTGTTGGATTCCCTCTAATCAAGGAGCACTAGAGCAGTGAAGGCTCAGCTCAATCCTGAAGCGATTCCGAACAGCCGACTCAGCCAGCCCTGCACAGGAAGACAACCCACCCAAAGCTTTACATCTTCCCTTTTTCCCTGTGAGCGCTCTGAGGGTTGTCTGAGGAGGTGTGACAGGCTGATGTGTGATGTGCTGTCAGAGCTGTCACCCCGGGGTGCTGTGCAGCACCTCCTCCGCAGTGTCCCCGCGGGCACCCGTGGGCGCCGCCGCCTCCTGCTCCTCATCCACCGGCACCACAGCGCCGGGACACGGCTCCGGGGGGCAGAGCCCCCACATTACAAAATAGGCTCTGATATGGTATTTTAAGTGTTTTCCACAGCTCTTGTATAATTGTTTCACGTAAAATTCCCTCAGTGAGAGGAAGGAGCTGACACGCTGTGTTAACTGAAGTGAAGGGAAAGCGATGCGAAGCCACGGCACTTACACCAGGTGCCAGCCGACTGCAGGCACAGGGAAATGGATTTCTGCTGGAATTAATAGCCTTTCAGAAACAGCCCTACCCATAGCAAATTAGTTCAGCACAAAATCCGTGCCAATCACTGAAAGGCCACCCAGTTCCCCACTATGCTTGCACAAATAATAAAAGAAAATAAAACATCATTATACGTGTAAGAAATCTATTTTGAACAGAGCAGCTCATTTTATTTTTCCATATGTTCTCCCAGATTTCATTACTACTTGCTGCAGATTCATTTTCACAGGTTCATAAACAGTTAGGTTTTCATCTCCAGGTTCTTGCCTCGCATTATACCCCAAATAATAATCATTAGGCCAGAAGCTGAGCTCACTGGTGGCTGTGAAGCCCTAACACTCCTATCCCACACAAATGTGCCACATTCAGATGTACCAGCAGAAATCAGCACACAATTCTATTTAGGGTTATGGGAGGTCTGAGGAATCACACTCATTCCAGCTGGACTGGCCACTGGGATAAAGGACAGCCAGTGATTCCGAGGTCCCTTGGGGATCAGATGGTGCCACTCAGAGCTCAGGAACAAAAAAAACAGATTTAAAAAAATTGAAGCAAAACCTCCCCTGCAAATTCCATCACTAGAGACACATCAAAAGGCAGCCCCCCTGCAGAAACCAAGGAGCAAACCCCCACTGGGTAATTCTAAAGCCCTTTACAAGCTGTTGTATGGCTGTAGGATGTATGTACACCTCTGCACAGGCTTCACCCTCCGTGTTCAAACCACCTTTGAGCACAACAATAAATCCCCCGAGTCCTTGTACCTACAGAGCAGGAGGACTAAGGAAGGTTGAAGTGCTCCCTGCGCTGCATTACTGAACTCTCAGCCCTTGGAATGGAAAACCCATTGCACAATTCAGGGATATAACTCAGCAAGGAGGGAACAGGGCAGTTTTCCACGAGCCTTTGCTCCCCGTGCCAGCAGGCCCTGCCTGTGTGGGTGCTCCCCTTCAGCGGTGGGCAAGGCAGAAGGACACCTTCCACAAATTCCAGAGAGGTTCTCTGAGCTTAGGATGCTCTTTCCAGAAGGTAGGAAATCCTCCCTATTGTCTTTCCACAAAATCCTCAGAGCCTGCTCTCTAAAACTGATTTTCTGTGGCCAAAACAAGGAAGCCACAAAACCCATGTCACGGGCCAGATTTATCCACATAAACTGTTGTTATCCAGAGAGGTTGAGGCTGTGGCTGTCCCACCCCTGGAAGTGTCCAAGGCCAGGTTGGAAAGGACTTGGAGCAACCTGGATGAGCTTTAAGGTCCCTTCCCACCCAAACCAGTGTGGGATTCTGTGACCTCATGAAATATGTGAAGAGCTTTAAAAAATTGTAAACAGTCAGCAAAACTCCAGAGACTGGGTGTGAGACTTCTCTAGAAACCAGATCAGAGAATAGAAGCAACACTCCTGAGAGTCCAATCTCCATGGAGCATTCCTAACATTTGTCTCCGAATTCAGCCCGTTCCGCTTTTCAGCCCTGACTGCTTTACAAGGACAGGGAATTTGTGGTTGCCAGGGTCTGTCTCTGGTCTCTCTGTGTCCCACTGTTCAGCATCTGAGACAAGTTGATTGGACTAATGTTTTTAAAAATCACTATTACTCTTCTTCCCCTGAAGTAAAGAGAAAAGAGATTTATTACTGTCATCAGTAATGAAACTAAAATCATTAAGTCCCCAAATCATCTTTAACGGATAAAAAATGCTGAATAACGTTTTGTTTCTTACTCCTCCAAGAGTAAGAAAAAGCTGTTTTTATGGCCATATATATATATATATAAAACTATAAATGGAATTCCAATCACAGAATGGTTTGGGTTGGAAGGGACCTTAAAGCCCCTCCAGTCCAACCCCCTGCCATGGGCAGGGACACTTTCCACCATCCCAGGTTGTTCCAAGCCCCGTCCAACCTGGCCTTGAAATCCTATGGATCATCATCCATGCCCTGCTGTGAGCTCAATTAGAGCCCAGGATGATGAACTGAATGTCTTGAAAAATCTATTACCAAATGTCAAATTAAAAAAAAAAAAAAAAAAAGGAAA